>JAIPRL010005596.1:0-31293 GCA_025469235.1 Pemphigus obesinymphae
TTGCGTCGACGGGTCGAGCGAACGAACTAAAAACTAATGACAAAGGTAAATATACAATAAGAATTATGAAACAAAAACAACAGATAATATGGTAACAACAGTAATAATAATAACAATAATAATTGGAATAATAATATTTATAACTCACATACAATTATTCAAGAAAAAAAAGAGAAGACATATAAGGACGGGAGATAGTGGGTCGTCGCCGTCGCAATTATACCAATCAAATAGATACGGCGCAAACATCACCGCCCACTTTGAAGGAGTCCTTCCTTCAAGACGTAGGGAGTGGGCAGAGTTTCACTGCTGGACGAGTTAGACTACCAGATGTAGTGTCCACGGTAGCAACGCGGGCGATTCCATCCGCACCGGGATGTAGAGTACGAATCCGACCAAGCCGCCAATGAAGAGGATGCGTAGCTTCCTTAATAAGGACCAGAGAACCGACACGCAACGGTTCACCATTTTGCAGCCATTTCATGCGGAGTTGAAGATTTGAGAGGTATTCATTTTTCCAACGTGTCCAAAAATGTCGATGGAGATCACTGATTAGCCGCCATCTCTGTAATTTCGAAAGAGGAATGGCTTCCAAATTGGGCTCCGGAAGGGAGGTTGATGGTTCCATTGTGAGGAAATGACTAGGCGTCAAGGCCTCAAGGTCAGATGGATCATTGCTGAGTGGGCTTAATGGACGCGAATTTAGTGTTGCTTCAATTTGCGTCAGCAATGTAAGGAGTTCTTCTCCCGTTAACAAGTGATTTCCAATTGATCTCAAAATCAAAGATTTTGTAGATTTTACACCAGCTTCCCATAAGCCTCCAAAATGTGGCGAAGATGGGGGGTTGAAGTGCCATTGGATGTGTTTGGTGGCTAAGTGATTACGAACCTGATTTTGATACGATGATGAATGGGTTAATTCTTGCAATGGTGTTAAAAACTTGGATGCACCAATAAAATTTGTCCCGCAATCGCTATGCATTTCTTTGATCGGCCCACGGCGCGCCGAGAAACGAGTTAAAGCCAGCAAGAAAGTTTCAGTTGATAGAGACGAACTTAATTCCAAATGAATTGCCTTTGTAACCGTGCAAACAAACAAACATATGTAAGCCAGCCTGGTACCAGTTCGACGTCCACTCTTCAATGAAATTGGACCAGCATAATCCACACCTGTGCTGGCGAAAGGTTTTAGTTGTTGCACATGGTAAGAAGGAAGATTCGCCATCTTTGGTTGGATATTTCGAGGTTTGGTGCGAAAGCAAGGGACACATTTTCGTAGTCGAGAACGAATCGATTTTCGGGCCGACAGAATTCAAAATTCTCTTTGCAAGGCTGCTTGGAGAGTACTTGCTCCTGGATGTTTCAAGCGACTGTGATGGTGATCAATGAGGAGATCTGTTAATCTATGTTTCGATGGCAGCAGGACCGGGTGTTTGTGCGCATAAGGAATTTCAGCATTTGTTAGCCGACCGCCCACTCTGATTAATCCAGTTCTATCAATGAATGGATCTAGTCGCTGGAGATTCTTCGAAACGGGGACTCTTTTTTCCAAATTCGAAATTTCATTAGAGAAAGACAATTTTTGGACATAGTAAACGAGAGCATAGAGGGCATGGGAGATTTCTTCCGCAGACACTAATGCCGTTGAGGTATTTGATTTGCGGAACCGAGAAAATCTGAGACGGTATGCGACGATCCGTAGGATCTTGTCCAGAGACGAGAATTGATTGAGCAAAGTTCCAATGGACGAGTCAACCGCGAGTAATAGAGAGCAACGTCAAAATCGATACTGCACGTAACTGTGTGTCTAACCGTGGTCAATTTCCGTGCGGTCACACGTAAATCCGCCAGCAACCTGTGTGTTGTGTGAGAGGCCGTCCAAGTCTTCTAGTCGTTCTGTTCCATTCACGGATTCGCAAAGCAGCTCTCCGGTCGTAATAATAAAAATAACTAAAGTGTATCATCCTTGTTTCCGTCATAGTCACCGTTTTATAATTCCCATCCTTGTCGTTGTCGTCATCGTGTCGTCGTCACTCATCTCATACTGCCGACTCAAATAAATTGTAAGGTGCAAGGAATTTAAGTTGCCTAACCACCAGGTTTGTCCGGCATCGGTTATTTAGGTTGCCTATCCTAAAAATTATACGGCACGTATGTTGGGTTGCCAACCCGGGCAAATTTTCAGGCGAACAGTGATCTATTTATTTTTATCGTGTGGCTTGAAGCCACTGGTCCTTCGGTCTGTCGTGCGACCTGCACATACAGACATTATGGACAAAAAATTCTAAAATTGAATAAATAGTGCATGGTACATTACCTTTTATTATCACCTTACCGTTATCAATGTAGTATATAAATATAGGATAAATATCTCAAATTGATAAAATATGATTATTCACAGAAAAAATTAGGTGAACGAGAAAAAATAATCACTCTGTATGAAGTAATTAGAAATTATTACTAATCAGTAAATATAAATGTCCAAAAATAAAAATAATTTGTTAAATTGGGATTTAAATCCGTTACGAGATAATTTATTAAAACTTTTAATGTAATAATAGATTAATAAAAACCGTGGTGTGACTCATCGTGTGATGACGTTATGCGCGATAACGCATACTATATGAGAACAATGTACACGCGGATACCGGTCATCTATATATCATATAGTGTATCATATATCATATATACCATAGTTTATCGCCGACCAGAACGGATGTGCTTTCAGCTACCCTCTTAGTTCCGATCACCGGCTATCAAAGCCAACACTTCACACTGTCGAGGCATCGAATATCAGCAGGCGCAAGAATTGCCACAGAAACGGAAACCAACCTACCTCCCGAAGCCAGATCGTCGTTTGAGACGCCTGGTCCACCTCAGAGTGGCAAGTATTGAGATGTGGTAAATATAATACATATACGTTATAATTATACACTTCATAACACAGTGCTAAAATAAATACCACCTTTTGGTAGTACCGACTTAGGATATTCCAAATATGTTATTTTAGTGGTGATCGTTATAAAATAATGGTGCGTGTTATAAATTGTATACATTTTTCGGTTGTTTATGGGTTACAGTATTATGATAGTATATTTTGTAGTATTATTATCATTTTTGTATTACTGATAGGTGATAACAGTTAATTTTAAATTATAAAAGTTATATTAGAGAATAGAGTAACCTCTAATTAAACATTAAGTATTATAGGAATACTTATCATGGTAAGGATCGGAATGAATACCAATACCTTAATTTTGAATATTTCGCGAGTGCACGTGAAAAAGGTGTTACGTCAATGTTTCAGAAATTTTCAGTAGAGCAAAAATAAGGTTCAACTGTTAATACAAGTTCGGCGTTATCAGTGGCATTAAAGTGAAGTCATATATAGTTAGCATATATCAAAAAACACACGAGAAACGGAAAAAATTGACTTATCCTAAAACGCACATTCAAATAACACATTGTATATTGAGTATATTGACTTGACATATTACATACGAAATATGTATATTTTTTTCTGCTTTTTTGGTATAAATAATTCGTTTTTCACAATTTGTCTTTTTCACAAACACTCGTGAATTGCCATTTAGGGGCCTATTATAGCTGTTTTGGTCATTAACTTTAATTATTATATTGTCCACTAAAATTCGTTTGATGGGTAAACCATTGATTAAAATATATACTGTATATTTAATTAATAGTATAATTATGATGGCAATAAAATTTGAGCATAATAAAAAGTACATTTAAATTTACCTACTTGGCACAAATATAGGGACAATAGTACATAAATCAAAAATATTTAATGTCCTATGAAAATAAGTACTTATATAAAGTGTAAGTACTTATATAATGTAAGTAGGTACTGAGTAATAAATTATATTAACATACCCAAATCTTACCATAGTTCAAAACTATAGGCTTTATATAAAATATATATATTGTTATTTTTACCTACATTCATAACTAGTTTTTCAATATAATTATATATTTATAAATGTTTTAATGTATTCATTAATTGTATTAATTACATGCATACATTATAAAAATTGATTATGATTTTAAGTAAAAATAACAGTATATTTTATATTTTACCTTTGAGAAGACAGAAAATGTTTATACTCAAGTGTTTTTGTATGCATTTTCAACTATTTACTTAAAGATTCAATTATCAGTATAGTATGGATCAATATATAATATAATTTCTAATATTATGAATAGTATTATTTTATACTAGGAGAAAAAGACACAGAAAAAAGTTACTGAAGAACAAAAGGTGAAATTGCAAACTTCAAATTGCCATAACATCGAAACTAAGTTTTTGCGCCAAAAACGAATAATACCATCGTTTAAAACACACGATTTGACATAGGTTAAAAAAAAATAATAATAATAAATCGCGTGGTAGCTAAACTGCAATTATACCAACAAGTTAGTATTACTCACTTTTATTACGTTTTTATTTAATTATACATCATATATTAAAAATATTATAAATTGGATTTTGTTTAGACATAGTCTGACTTGAAAAGAAATGTAAAGGAAAAATCTTCTAGAATAAAATCTCAGTATAGAGCTACTGGTGGAGGAGAAGCATCAAAAGAAAAATTTGTACTAAACTCGAACAACGAATTGATGGTATAATTGGAGAAAATATGATTGAAGGTCACAAAAAGGTATCTGAATTTGGCGTACCTTATGCAAAAAAAAAGTAACTAATGATATGATACATATATACAGGTTGGTTCTTGGGATTTGTAAGGCCTAGAACAAAATATTATTGTAAAGCCTATAAAAAACTGAAAACAGGTCCTTAACTTTTTTTCCGTACGACTCCCTAGTATAAAAAAAAATACAATTCGACCAGTGCATGCAAAACATTATAGTGCAAAGCCCCTTCAATGCACCGCAAGTTAATCCCCTAAGAGTGACACTGGTCATTCAGTGTACACTGTACAAAAGTTAAAAATTATTAATTGTATCAACATATTTTATATTATAAACACAGCCCAACAACCAACTAAAGTAATGGATATAGTAATACCATTAGAAAATTGCAGTAGAGAAGTATTGTCATTATTTTTTTATATTATTTATGTATAATATATTTGTATATTTTATCTACCCAAAAAACCTAAGGTTTAGATTCAGATATTGGTCATGAAATTGATGTGGATAGACAAAATAATGATTTGCATATCAACCCAGTAATGACGCATTAATATTTTAGTTGTTTAATCATGTAATTTATTAATTGTTATGATCTATAGGATATGAGTCATTTTAGCCTAATTGATATTGAAGATGTTAATGAAATTTCGATATTGAACAGATAGTTGTCATACATAAATGAGATACAACCAGATAATGACAAAGAAACTGGAAATGTGATAGTTGTTGAATTTCCAGAGGTAACAATCAAGTCATATTAATAAACTAATTTAAATAATTATAATAACTATAATTTTACTAGATGAACCAACAAGAAAGTAGTAAAAAATTCTAAACAAGCCAAAAGTGAGAATAAGTTGGACTTACCAAAAGGAAAATATATATAATTAATTATTGATTAAAAAATATTTTGGACTTTGATTAATTATGGGGGACCCACTATGTAGACTGTAATATTGTTAATGTTTAATTTTTAATTAGTATTTGTATGTTGGCTATTTCAAATAGTGTTTATAATTAATGTAATTTTATAGAGCAAACTGAGCCAGTCAGTTTAAAAGCCAGTCAAAAGAAGAGAGAAATTTCCTTATGAGGGAATAATTAGCCTTCCAAAAGTTATACGAATGATTTGACGTGTCAAGGAAATTTTCTTCTAAAAGTATTAGTAAGGATATTTCCAAAGCAAAATGATGGTGGGTGTTAGGAATAAGTGGATCTAACGCTCGGGTTACACATACGAACTTGCTATCACTGAATATTAGGTCGAGGAAAGAACTGTTGTCATTTAGCATGCAGTTGTTTTTGAAAAATAGGCAAAGACTTCAGGGATGAAAAAAACACGAGAGGTGGTTGAAAAGGAAGAGATTAGACCTAGATTATCGTTTTACCAAGAAATTTCGGGTAGGTTATAACCACCACATAATATGAAGTGGGAGTTAGTAAAAGACTGGATTAAGGATGAGACGGAACTCATATGGAGGTCATACAATTCGAGAAATATTACAGCAGAAGAAATCAATGACATCACCTTTCTAAAATTCGATGGGAACTCAAGTGAATATCTATCTATTGATACAGTTACATCAACAGATGATGGTATTCATTATCCACAAGAATTTCTCAATTCTCTTTCTCCTTCGGGATTTCCTTCTCATAAGCTAAAATAAAAATTTGGTTATTCAATTACATTATTACGTAATCTCCAACCACCAAATTTATTTAACGGTACAAGACTACAAAGAAAATCTTTGCAAAATATTATTATAGAAGCCATAATTCCTACTGGGCCAGCAAAAGGAGAAATTGCATTTATTCCAAGAATTCCAATGATTCCCACTGACTCGCTATTTTCATTCAAACGGCTTCAATTCCCTGTTGAAGTTTATTTCACGATTACGATTAACAAAGCTCAAGGTCAATTAAAAACATTTAGGTACGTTGGCGTAGATCTTCGTTCAGAGTGTTTTTCATATGGACAATTATACGAGAGATTTTCTCAAACTGGCGACCCGAATCATCTAATAATTTTGATTTCAACAGGAGATAGAACAAAAAACGTTATATACTCAGAAGTTCTATAAAATTCATTATTAACAACAGATTAATTAGCGTTTCTCATGTATCTGTATTCATTTTTAATAAAAAACCAATATATTTATCATTAATACCGCTGGAAATATTTTAATACGTTTTCATTAACCGTTTTTTATATTTACTTGTCGATCACATTAAAATTTGAATAAAAAATTCTACATATCCTCGTTCGAAGGAAAAATAAAGAACCAAACACGGGCAAAGTGGTGATGGGTCGGCTAGTAAGTGGGATAAAACTGTGGGACTTTGAATAGTCGGATTTAAATCCTGAAAACTGTTTTGAATTTGTCAGTCTGTCTTCTAGGGATCGATTGAGGCATTTTTCTTTATTATTATAAACTAAATACAATAAATGTTTAAAAAATACGGTTTTTTTTAATAATACATAACATGGCCAGAAAAAAAACCCTCGATCGATTCTTAGTAGGAAATCGATGAATTCAGAATAGTTTTCAGAATTAAAATCTGACTTTTCATTATCCCGCTTTTAGGTCGATTCTTACATTGGTGTCGAATCCACTTATTAAATATTATATTGTAATTATGTTAGAGGGAGTGTGATATATTTTTAATTGGTTGAAATTTGTAATATATTAGGTATATAAGGTATATAAGGTACCTGCTTATTTCATATAAAATATATAAGACAATGAACTGGATTATGTGCAATACACAAACACGAGTATATCATATTAATGATTAAGCCAACAGTTGTTATTTTGACTTAAAACAATTGCCACATCCAAGACAATCGCTAGGTGTACAATTATATGTTTAATAAAAATACTCTTTCCAGTATGTTTTCCTTACAACTAAGCAGGATGACGAACGAGGATATAGAAGCCTTCGCAACATAAGCTTGGGCTTTTTTTTTCTCTCAGCTTTCAGTACACTGTTGTGCTATTTTAGCACTCGAGACTGATTGAGAAGAAGATCAGTTTTTCGTTTTCAGCAAATTTCTATGAACGTATCGAATACAACCTTAATTTGTAACGTACGCTGAGCCCTTTTATTTTACATCTACTCTACTCCAATTTGTGTATTGTAGGTAATTTTTTGTATTTATGCATTTTCATACTCAAATGTATTTAATTTATTTCAATTATTTAAATTTATTTCAAACGTAATCATTAGTTATCATATTTTATTTAACCGATTAACTTCAGTGTTTTAGTAATTTTGGTACATCATAGTTCAGAGTATTGACTTAATTACAGAGGCTTAACAGATCGCCTGTATATTGATTTTATCTTTTAATTAAAAGCATCAAATTATGAACACGCACTAAAATTATTCCCATCTATCTACGGATGTAAATATATATTGTAGTTGGACTTGGCATTGAAGGTATTCCATTCTATTTCACTATTAAATGTGCTGGGAGGACTGACGGGGGAGTCCTGAAAAGGACGTATGTATGGATCCAAGCCATGGTCTTTCTCGGGCGTTGGCTGCCGGTGAATGCAGGTGGTTCATGGCACGAAGTACTCCCTTGGTGATGGTGAACTCACGGTCTTTCGTCCGGCCGACGTCTTCAAGGGTAACCCGTGCTACTCTGCCGTTCCACTGGGCTTGGAGGCCGGTAGGTCGTTGTGGTCGTCGTGGCTGGTTCGAGTAACTCAGTGGCTTCGTGGTCATCGACTAGGGGAATAAGTTCCAGTCAGCGTCGTGCATGGTCGTCCGTGTTACTTGGCAGTTTTACTGGGCGTTTTCGGTGGTTTAATTAATTAATCTTCGATGGTCAGCTCACGAAATAATGTCTGGCGGACGTCGGTGATGGTATGGTCGCTGGGGTTCGTCGATTGGAAGCTCAAGAACTATAGTCCGGTCGGTAACTTCGAGTCGTTCTGTGAAACTACTTGAGAGCTTGTAACGTCACAAGCAAAGTAGGTCTATTTATAATAGACCTATAAATGATTCGCGCGCGTCTTGCATACATCGGTAGGTATCCCAAACCGCACCACTCCTCGACGGCATCTATTTGCGGAACACCGATGTCCACTCTCCGCGATGTCCAACGAGCCGTGTTTCCGTTTGCGCTCGTTATCACCTACCCATTAAAATAATAATTAATATTGTAAATGTACCGGCCGTACAATCACCTCCTCTTGCTGACCAAGCACCACCGTCGACGTCAAACCACAAAACCAACACTCCGCCAGTTATCGTTCACCGTCTCACGCGATTAGAAACAAGCAGAGACAACATCGGAAAAAGCCTTTCTCATTTGATACATCTAGACGGTCCAAACAATGATGGAGTAACACCATCGTCAATCCTCCACGGCAGAGTTTGTCGATGGACAAACAAGAGGACTCGGATGTATGTATATTTTAACTTGTATTTTGGCCGGTACATCCTCTAGTTTGTAAATAATCATTCATTCCTTATAATTCACATATGTATATATATATTTTTTTACTCCTCTATTTTGTTACCTTATTTATTAATTTGTTTTTTGCATTATCTGAATTATTATATGTCATGAATTTACCAGCTATTGATTTTTTTTGATTTTTTTTCTATCGCCCCTTTTAGTTGTAAGATACGATAATCGTCCTACAGGTTAAGTGTGAATTTTACAAATCCTGTATGCTCCGATCTTTATAAAGATCTCGGCTTCCGGTTGGCAAAATCTGTGAATGGATTTCGTTAATGAGATTCCGGTCGGTTGACCCAGCGAACGGCTCAGAATGGCGACCCTGTCAGGATAGTCCTAAAGGACTATACGAACCTTATATATAAAAAAAAAAAAAAAAAAAAAAAAATGGGTATACCTATATATGCCAATGCCTATATTTTAATATTTCCACGAGACATTTAAAACGTATTATAACGTGTTACGTTAATAACTATAAATACAAAAAGTTATTAAATCTTATAATGTTCCCGTCATCAGCAATAACTATGGCTTCTGGACCGACTTAATAAATTGGTCATTAACTAGTACTCGTTGTGTACTTGTGCTTATATACCTATAGGAATGTAGGATTATCGTATCACGTCGTTAATAATTATCAACATCAATATGGTTTTTTTTTCTCCTATCAATTATTTTTGTACCAGCGTTTATTGCAGTGAACCCGTAATCTCTGTGTGTTTTTTTTTTTTCACAAATTATTTCAAACCTGTACACCGTGTGGTAGGCGAGCGGTTACGTCATCATGTGCTCGTCGTGTTCAAAACGGAGAGTGGAATCGGCCACCGTGCGAATCGTCATCAATATTATTGTTGTGCCGTCGTCGACGATGTAACCGGTTGGAGGAGTGGTGCATGTGTACGATATGGATTCGCGGTATTTTAATAATATTAATAATTTGCGATAATTATGTACAAGTATAGGTGGGTGCCTGTAATTAATTACTTAATCATTTCTTCCACTCTTATCGGGACACTGTTCGTCGCCGCGTTCAATTGTTAAAAGTATATACCTACCTACTTAGTATACGACCAGATATACAATTATAAATATTTAAATATTTCTTATTTTATCTTTATAAATAATCAATTTAGTAATTTAATATTTCTCTGCGAACGGGTACATACTGTTCCGGAATATTTCGTGCAGATGTTCCCCGTGTACGCACATTATTTATTTTAAACTATTATTAGCTAACGTTGTTTGCCAGGTACGTATCGTATCGAAGAATATACCGAACGAACGTTTCCCCGACACACGTCAACAATTTTGTTGTTTTTAAGTAATTTAAAATATTATTTTGTGTTATAAGTATCTGGTCGTCTCTGTATACGTTTTACCCGATAGGCCCATACCCATTTATGCGTTTTATCATAAGTATATAATGTCTGTATCAATGTACCCACCTATCACACTACCGATAGACGCACGACGTGTTTCTTTATTATTTTTATGTTTAATTTCTCCGTTGCTGGTGACAACTGAGTTACTTTAATTACAAATTTAAATTATCTCAAACATTGAATTATAATCTGCTGCTTTCTATGTCACTGCGAGTATTATAATCAACTCTACCTTGTTGATAGAATGGGGGGTAATTATGTCTTTTCTTCTTTTTTATTATAATTGTTTATCTGTTGCTTTTCATTTATTACCTACTAATATGTTTGATTTTTCTTATATTTATTATTTAAATTTGATGTGCTGGCCCTAATAATTTGATATACCTACATAATATACATCTGTTTTCTTGTCTGCCCGACCGATGCCTATGGGGAGGACATATTTTTATATTATAATCTAAAAAATCGAATCTCAAATTTTCTTCTACACATATACCCTTGTATATTCACAAACGGTGTTACAAAAAATTATTTAAATAATTTTATTTGTACAAATTGTCCAATTGAATTTGGATATTAGATTTTCCCATTCGTCATCATGTTTTGTTATCAGCAATATGCTTGGGTAATTTGTTTAAAATATACTAATTGGTATGCTGAGTTTTTGAACTAGTCTGTACATTTATCCTATATTTCAATTTTTTATTTACTACATCGAATATTTTGTTCCATTTGTTTTATAATTTTTTTGTCAATCTCATTTTTCCACTTGTGGATCATACTATCGGATACTATTCTACCTTAGAAAGTCTTCTTGCTCATGGAAACTGCAGGGAAACGTCAAACTCAACGACCTGATTTTTTCGGACAAGATATTATATTACCTACTATAATCCCAACAATGACGTCAACAACTACATCTATAACCACGTCTATTACATCGACCCCCAATGTTGGAGTTACCGTGAGTCCTTCGATATCCACCACAACTATATGTTTACATTCATTGTCTAATACAAGTCCTGATCCATCGATTCAGCAGATGTTCACCCAAATGATGAATGCAATTACTACATCTACTGCAAAGTCTGAAGAAGCTGTGAGAAAAATTAAAGAGTTACATCAGTACACCTCAAACCAGTTGACAGAGTTCAGGCAACAGTGGCAAGAGACTGATGTCCGTCTCAGCAAGTTAGAAGATGATAATTTTCGACATAATACTCAGTTGACTCAACAAAAAACGAACAATACCCAAGTAGTCAAACGAAAAAATAAATACACCATAATATTTCCTGTAAAATTCACATCATTTTTCCTTATTTTCACTAGTTTTTTTTCACGTTTTGATGCTCAGTATCGCCTGATGTCGCCATGATGATAAAAGTGATGTGACATATTGGGTTGACTGAAAATGGGTCCCCGTGCAAAAAAATGCATGTGGACAATTGGTTCCCCTAATAATTTAGTACGCAGAAAATTGTCTCTCAGAATAAATAAATTCCCAAGATTTACTAATACTTATATTTTATATACTTATATGTACCTATATTATTTTATAGAAATAAATGATAAAAGACAATATTATATTAAGATTCAATATATCCACCATCTATTTAGTTCCCTCTGCTGACTATACAGGTAATTAGGTACATATAAAATATAAGTACATAGTACATAGAATTCTGACGGTCAAATGACAAAATGTTCTATTCTATTCTATTCTATTAGTAATCGCGTGAATAGTTATGTGTCGTATGCTCGTGTGCAAAAAATATTATATACTAATAATAGTATATATAATATACTAAATATATTAGTATTATTATTATTATTATTTTATATTATGTTTAATAAAATTACTGCGTCAATTGAAAATTTTCATTAAAATGTTTATGCATACATCAGAAAGCATACACCTTATTCTACTTTTTACTATTTACTATATACTTTTAACCCCTAAAATTGTATATACATAAAATGAAACTACATCATTATAAAATTAATACATATTTCTCTCTCAAAATCAAATAGAGGGGTAACATTGAAGGGTCTATCAGATATTATAAATATACGCACAACGCATGATATAATTTTAGAATATATATAGAGTAAAAATAAAATTAATTAATATATTTCATTAAATTATAATTATAATTCATAAATATAGGGCAAAACGTACCTACATAATAATATAATATTTCTGCATAATATATACACAACACTAGATACAATAATATTAATAATAATAATAATAATAAGACTCGTACGTTAAAAAATATGTTTTCCCATCTTCCATCCGATATATTCATCGGTTTCGTTATTGACTAAACGAAGATGACTGTAAAGTGGTTGAAAATACTCTAAGAGTGGTTCTATTTGTATTTTTTGGTGACCAACAATCGTTTCTAATAAATGTGACCATTTTGACGAAGAACCTTTTGACATGACCAATCTAAAATTATAAGACAAATTAATTTATGAACAAAAGTACATATAGTACATTAAGTGAAATATCTAAACTTGATTATTTTGCCAATTTTTTTATAACCGCGTAAATTGCATTCATATAAACTTTTAATATGCATATTTTTAGAATCATATTCGCCACAACTTGTACACAAGGCTTTGAAAATTTGAAATTCAATTATCGGTCCCAAGAAATGCCTGTTTTTATAAACAAAATATATACTTATTATATTTGTTATTAATAAATATTATACTTATGTGGGTAGTTATACCTTACAGTGGGGTTTTGTTCAACTAGTCATAGACAGCTGAAATTTTCAGAGAACACAGGCACTGACTCGACTGGGGTGACCGTTCCCACCTCTATTCATTCATTCAACACGGGGAAAAATATTATTTCGCTCCCATTATATACGAAATGATTTCGGTTAAAATAATAGCCTATGTTCTGAAAATGTTAACCACCGAGGATTGCATAAATTACATAAACATGTCTAAAAACAATCTAATCATTTTTGTAATAGTACTATAGGTAGATACTTACAAGCAGGACTTAAAGTGGAAAAAAAGATCCAAAGGAGTCTATATGTGTCGATATAGTTATAAGTGTTCCATATATAATTATATGTATAATGTATATGTAATATGTATATATTTTTTTTAAACATGCTTACCCCACGTTTAACCCCGAATAATAAGAAAATTTGAAATTTATTTCATGTAACATTTAAAGCACTAATAACACTAAATTTTTATAAATATTTTATATATTTAAAGAGAATATTTTTTTCATAATAATAAAGTTATGCGACTATGTACCAGTAACTACGGACGGATGGATGGGCATAATAATATAAGGTGTCTATACTCATGTATAGAAACTTGATTTCATGAATACACTGAGAAAAATAAAATTTTTAACAATAATAGACATATAGTAGTAATAAATAATAAACAACAACGAAAGATGTTTGTAAAATGACACAGTATCTGTATGTTATCTTTATTATCTATATAGTAATATATTATATAAATACAAAATATTGTTTTCTGAATGAGTTAAAATATATTATAATATGCAATCAAATGTATTATTTTCAACTTTATCATACAGATTTTGTACGGGCCGGGAGCTCAAAGCGATGATACGCTCGCCCGGACACCAAAAGTACTTCGCGCGCCCCTATTGCTTACCTATCTACTTATAAACTATAGAAAAGGGAGTAAATTAAATATTAAATGATAAGGCGAGTTTTGGTAACTAATGTTACTGTACAATAATTCAATTAAAGACAAACAAAGGATAATAAATCACAGTAACACAGAAAAAGGTAGAAAAACAATAAATAAGTACAAATTTCCCTGTTTGATACAAAGAATAAAAAAAATAAATAGCCCTTCTGGCTCAACAGTAATAATAGGTATGTCCTAGTGTGATTGATAATTCACACATAAAAACTATGATATAAATAAATAATTAATAAAACTCACGATTTGTGGAGCGCAGACTGGCCAGCCGCTACCTACACCTAAATAAATAATACTATACTACACAAAACACAATAATAATAATAATATATAATATTCTACGCACGATCACAAGGTATATGGCTGTAAGAGCCTAACAAATTTATAGTATATGAATACAACAATAAATTATATTATTGACTATTAGAGTCAATCAAATGGTAAAATATAAAATGGTTACCTACGTAACTAAACGTTTACTGATATAAAATATAGCTATTTGAGCTAATTTTCACAATTAAAATTCGCGGTTTCTGCGACACGACAAAGGCTATTAGAACTAAACGTATATTTATTAAGTAACGCGATTCGGGCGAACTAATACTTCGTCGATCAGCGAAAAAGAATTAATATTTAATAAAAAAAATACAGACTAACATATAGGTACGTGAAAATACAGTAGGTAGGTACATCCTTTACGGTGGACAAAAACAGACGACGACACAACAACGGGTGTATTTCGCACGACGGACAGAAAACAACAACGAAATCACGACTGCGGCGTGTCTATATTTTCACATATAATAATTCACAAACAGATAATGACAATTATAAAGTTAATTAACTAGGGTCCGTGTGTGTGTGTGTGTGTGTGTGCGACCGGTCGGTTTTAATCGGGTCGTTGAACAATATATTTATTTCGCGATCCGGCTTCAACAGATGTAGTTCTTTCAAAACAGAATTTATATAAATATTATTTTATGTATTTAACAATTTTTATATCTTTATCTATATTAAAAGTAATACTTATTATGATTATTTTATGAAATACGTTTATCAAAATTTGAATTTGAATATTAATTTTTCAATCATATTTCAAAAATATTTAAATATATAATATATAATATATATATTTAAATATACCAATATAAAACTTATAACAACTACATATTTTATTGTGTAAAATCAGAAGAATTAAAATAATCGTAAATATTATTCCGAAAACATTTTTTTTAAAATTTTTTTATAAATATTACTAATTGTATTTAGTTTAAACTTATTTATAAGAAAAATATCATGTATAATATTAAGTTTGTCATTTTAATTATTATATTTATTTAAAGGAATAAAAACTCTACTAAAAAATAGAGTTAAATTGCCCTTTTTGTGAAAAAGGATGATTAAACTAATTATGCTTATTGTAAGGAACAATAGAGTCAGTTTGTGTAGGTTTTCTGTAAATATTAAATTCGAATTTATTATTGAATTAAATAACTGTAAGATCAAAAAATTGAATTAATGTATTATATAATTAATTTATTTAATTGGGTTTCAAGTGTAAATTAAAATTACAAATAAATTTTAAATTAAATATTAATGAATCTCAATTAAGTTTTTAACCATAAAAGTATTTCCTACACATCGAATCATATTAGACTATTACTATCAGATGCTTTGCATTGTTTTTTTTTTTTTTTTTTTGTGAGGGGAGCAACTGACATTTTTATGTTTTGAGTAAAAAAAAAAAAAAATGACACCTCTTAACAATTTATAATACTACCCGACCACCATAAAATAATATTTTTGACGCCTTGATGGTATACTGTGATAACAAATCCGGTTTTATTATGTGGCTCGGCCCACTATCTGTCCCCTATCTATCATCGTCGATATTGTCATCTACCTACATTAGATATAACAATAATAATAATGAAACGAATGTTTCTGTACAAAAATAATAAATTTGTATTAGGATACGATATTTACTATTCTGACATTATTGTCTAGCTCAAATGCACAATAGTTGAAATAATAATTATTTTATAAGCATTTAATAATCATTATCCTATATCCATTCCTAATCATTATTATTAATTTAATATTTATATTATGTTTACCATTATAATATTTAAATAAGATCAGTGGGGGATTTTCTTGGGGGGAGGTCCAGGGATACTGAATCCCCCAGATACCGATATATATATGTTTTGAATATACTGAAATAATATTGTTCGGTATATTAAGTTAAAATGAAATACAGATTATTTCTTTGGGCCCTTCCCCCCCAGACATTTTTTTAAAATCCACCACTGAATAAGACTAACTAATTTTTGGAATACACTTTCTATACCTAGTAATGAAAATTATTGCTGAGAATTATCAGAAGAACCAGGACAGGAATTGACAAAAGTACACTACCCAATTTAAATATACAATATGTAAAGTCGAATGAATGCATTTTATCAGGACGTCGTATAATTGAAATAGATTATTTTATTAAACATATTATGGAATTGGGTAAACACGGCCAAGTATGTACTACGGGACGATTTGAAATGATCAAAGAAATACAATGTGGAGTAGGATTTAAACTTCATTTTAAATGTTCTATTTGTAAAAGTTGTGAAGTGATCTTATAAGAAAAAAAAAGCATCTTTAGACGACGTAAATAATTCATTTGTATGGGGAACATTGCCTATTGGTATTGGATATCGCCAAGCAAATGATTTACTCGCACTAATGGATTGTTCATCGTCATCGTTCAATAAATTTAAACGTCATGAAAATCTTATAGGATAGGTGATTAGTACTTTTTAAAATAGCTCTGTTTTATTAATTATATTTAAAAAGAAATATTATATTGAATACAATTAGATATGAGAACAACAACTCACAAGTATGTTAAAAAAAAAAAAATGGTAAATTGGAAAAGGAAATTGCTATATAAAAATGACATTTATATAAAGGAACTCCTTACATAACGGTTGTTGGTGACGGTGGTTGGGCCAAAAGAAGTTATGGACATGGTTTTTCATTCCCAGTATGAAGTGGTAATTACAAAATAATAAATTATAATTATTATTATCTATTTCTAGTTTGTACGGTATAATAACATTCACGGATGTGTGGGAAATAATTTGTTTAACTTATTTATTTCAAGCTGTTTAGTATTATTACTTTACTATTATGTGTTTTAAATATTTATTTGCAACGGGTAGCAGAGAGCAGACCGCCTATTTAGTAACAAAGGCCGCGAACCGGGCCGAATGTATATGCATTACGTCATGTGCGTGTGTGTGTTGAGTTGAGAATGCGATTGCGTAAATACAACGTGCGTGCGTACATCAACAAATTTAAATACTTCATATATCAGTTCCATTACAGAGAATTCAATAATTAAAATATTTTAATTCTGAAAAAAGATTCCGATTAAAAATTTAAATGTCTGTATACTGACGTTGAGTTTTTTAAATTTATCTTTATATTTTTGAAGATATTTTCGATAAATGGGTTTTTTAAAAACGATGAAATTTTTACTCTTTTGAATTGAAAAAAATACACAATTTTAAAATCAGCCAACGTTAGTATATTAAGCAAAATCTAATAACTATATATTTAAAGTGTTGAAACTCTCAGTAGGAAATACCGACCAATGAAACGGAATTAAAAGCGTATAATTTTGATTTTTAAACCCATACCTATAACTCGCTAAAAAAAAAAAATTTTTTTAATTTTTATATTTTATATATAAGCTAGTACTAACTATCGATTTTTTAATTATATAGATTAATGAAGGAAAAAATGATTGGATATATCCCCTTAATGTGTATATCATTTTTTACTTAAAAAAATATTATTCTAACTCTAGGAACTATATTATTATTGTTTATTTTTTTTTCAATAAAATCATAAGTATATTTGACGTATACAAATAAAAATAAATATATATTATTTAATTATATTTATTTTTATATTTAATAGTTATGTCTTGGATTTGAATGCATTTCCATCTTTTTTTTTTTTTGGAATTCTCGATAAGATATTTTCCAAGTTTCAACTAATCTGATTTAGATATATACTATTCTATAATAATGAATTATTGTTAGGTTATATATTTTTTAAATATTTTCTTTAGTTTGAAATTCTTCTTTTCCATTTAAAATTTTCAATAAGATTTAAAATGTAAATAATATTTCTCATTTTATTTAGTATATTGTTTTGTTCTTTTTCATCTATCCAACAATAATAAAAGTATATATTTATGTATAATTAATTTTAAAATTTCCCAACAAAAATAAAAATTTTTTCAAAATACCTAGATCATAAATAAGTATAACATTAGTGTATTTTTCGGATTTAACTGGGCATTTTAATTCGAACTTTATCAATGATAATATATACGAGTTCTGCGCTATGCAGTCGTTATTAAAATAGGTACCTGATATTCGGTAACTCAGTTAATATGCTGTACGAGGCACTCGGATCAAACGGTTTATAACTGGGATTTGTGCATTTGTCGCTGCCTCTGGAAATCGGTGACACTACGCCCTCGTATTTGAATCTACACATAATATATTATATTGGGAGTAAAAAGAAAAAACTAGATATGTTAAAATCTAGACATTTTTGATACAAATTTGGATGATAAAAATTTGGTACTTAAAATTAAGGACGGTATAAATTTAAGAGTTCAAAATTTTTTTAAGTCAATATATATAGCATAATTATATATATTAATTTATAGCAAAATTAACAAATTAGATAACAAGTTGTATAATAATGAATATATAATATTATAGTTATAAAACAATTCCAAAACCTAGATTTTGTACCAACCGTCTAAATGTGTATTATTCGACATTTTACGTTCTAAATTTTTATCGTCCAAGTTTGTATCGTTAAGATTTTTACATTCCAAGATTTTAATCAAATCAAATTACTTTATAATATAATAAAACACATAAAAATGTTGAAAATAACGGAAATATGGGAAATAAAATGTTCATGATCGTACTTATATAATAAGAATACGAGATGTGTTCAAACTTAATGTAGACCAAAATAACTACAGATAAACTCATAGTGTTATCGCTAATATAATTATATAAAATTGAATTAGAAGTAATTTTCAGTAGGCGAATGTAAAATCAAAGAAATGACCTCCATTTCACAAAACAAACAAGTCGTTTACAGTGTATGTTTAAAGTTAAGCATAGGTTAGTACAAATCCGCGAATTTCGTTATGGACGTAATAAAAAAGCAATGCGCGTGTATAATTTAATTTTAAACAAGGAAATATCGCCGATGAAAAATTTGAGCTGGAGTTTAATGTTTTTTTTAAAAATTGGCAAATTAACAATGAACTGTGAGTGAAAATTATCATGATGTAGCATTTCAGAATCTCTTTTCCAAATTTCTGACCTTCCCGAGGGCTAATGTCCCAAATAATTGGTTAATATCTCTGAACAAGAACGGAAAGACATTCCATACTTCTCTTAAGCCTGCCACACACGTTCCGGTTTTCCGGAGAGGCCGAACTGCGCAGTTTTACCTGCACAGTTTTACCCGAGTTCCAACGACGATGACGCGACTCCACACACGCTCCGATAAAAACTGTCCGATAAATCTTTCCGGTAAAAAAAGTCCATCACAATATTCACATCATAAGCACAGGTCGTGGCACACACGCTCCGGTATGCCTGTACAGTTATAACTGCACAAGCCAAAAAGAATCGTTTTTCGATTCTTTTCCGGCCGCCTGTACAGTCCGCGAAAACTGTGCAAACTTGTGACACACACGGTCCGGAAAAACTGTGCAGTCCGACAGCGCAGGCCGACCTCTCTGGCAAACCGGATCATGTGTGGCAGGCTTTATAGTCACTCAACTATTATTTGGATTTTGAAATATTTTCACTATTTTAAACCACGGTTTCAATAATTTTAACTGGGGTTTTGTAATCGAAAGCCTACTAGATCGTTCTTTGCCTTTAATGGATATACTTCCTTTTTTTAAACATTAAAATAACATATTTTTCGAGGTTTAGTATTATATATAAAAGCTTGTTATAACAAATCCATAATAAAATTTGTGGATTATTGTACAATACGCTTGACTTTGAATGTGAACTGTATCGCTAATGTATTCAATATTTATCATTATTTATTAATTCGCAGGATTGAGATAATGACTTTAATTTTACAATTTATAAACTGGAAGCTATCTCTAATTTATTTTGAAACAATTATATTAGCGATAACATTATGAGTTATTATCTGTTGCTATTTTAGTCTTAGTGTTTATTAAACAAACCTCGCACTCATATGGGTACGTATGTGTATAATATACCTTCTGCTCCACCAGAAATCGTTCATGCGTTTCGGCGCGAAAGATCCTTTGAATACGTTCGAATGCCAAGCTTCGGCAGCGTAAGCGAACGGTAAGACTGTGACCTTTTTTAGAGCGGTGCGTAACAAAAACGCGTGTCGGGTATGCGAGCTGTCGTTGAACCTATCGATGAAGTCTTGGTATTGCGCGGACAACGTCAACGCATTTACCAAGCCGTCCGTAAACACTATATGTGCCAATATTGAATTAATCAAATTTCATGTTATATTAAATCACTTATATTATGACATCTCTATAATTTTATAAATTTAATATTTAGGATTTTGTTATAGATGTATGTAAATATAATTTTTCATTGAAAATTAATACAATGAAATATATAACACTTTTATTGTTAGAACCTTCCACTGAAAGCATGCTAAATACCCAATTTGTAATCGTATTTTTTTATCAGTAAATTAATTCCGGGAATAATTTTTAAAACAATTTGTTTTTTTTTTTTTTACAATTAATTATTTATATATATAACTCATAATACACGTTTTGTTCTATAATTCATTGTATCAAGTAGTGACTGTAAATATTAACATTGTTAAACATAGCATTGAATAGTAAGGGAAGACGGATGAATAGATTCTGCGAGAATATAAGGTATATATTATACTTATACCTAGGCATCTAAAACTATACTCTACTACTCATTTATAAATAATTAAATTTCCAATATGGGCAATTATTCTTTTATCCATATGTCATAGATTATAACGATAAACAAGTTAAGAAAGCTCATTCGGCGAACGTGCTAAATTCCTGGTTTCTAAATGTATTTTATACAAAAATGTATCTTAAAAGTAATATCTATTTCCATAGTAACTAAATTAAAAATGTCCCTTGGAACTATTTATCAAAAGTATTGTAAAACGAATAATATCTACATCCCTGTTATTAAAATCAACAATCTTAACTTTGTATTAGTAAATATAAACGATCGGATGAATAGATGGACACAACTGGAATATAATGTATCTAAACTTGTGTTTAGAAACCTATAACTAACGATAAAAAGTCCAAATACGCCACCGTGTTTATGTACATTATATCTAATATTATAGGTACTACCTACATACATTATAGACTATAATATAATAGTTTCTAAATATATTACTAAATGATTTCCTCACAAGGTGAAAAAATAAGATTTTTAAAATAATTAATATTAATATATCTATTGGTGTTAATTAGGTTAATCAGGTGAATATATATGGGAGAGGGGTTGTGAATACATAATAGATAATTAACATGGAAAAACATTTTTTTCTCGCTGTGCTCAATATCGCATTTTACTTTATTTAATGTTAGTGTAACATATTTATATCCTTTTACAAGTAAACATTTTTTTATATACATGAATTTACAATAATATATATATGACACCATAGATAATCATAAAGTACAATCATCATGAATAAACATATTTTATTTTGCTTTCTGTAAATTAATTACTGTTTAATTACTAATTATTATTGGTTATCATCTATACTCTACACTTACTAGTTAATGCCCAAGTAACCAAAATTAAGAAGCATTCTAATTCTGTCATATACAATAATTGTATATTTATTGTTCATTATAGGTGTAAGACATGGAAATCCTGAGGATTTACGAGGTCTGGGTCAAAGAAAAATTACTAAATATAAGATAAATCAAGGACAGGCTTAACGTGGTAAATTTTTTCATTTAAGTCAATTTAAGGACAATTTTAGAATCTTTATGGATTGTTTATAGGCCATGGTTTTTTATAAATATTTGTATACTAACATATTTGTGAAAACCAAGGATTTTTTGCAATTGTTATATTTCTCTTATAGTATATCACATATAAATATTGAAATAAATTTTAAACGTTTTTGTGGAGGCATAGTGATTTTTTTTAGGGTCGTAGAGGGATACGGTACAATCTCCCTACCTAAGCTACCACTGATTACCACTAATGTATATATTAATTATCAAAGATGAACAAAGTTGCTAATAATTTATAGCAAGTATTTATTATATTAAACAACTAATACTATTTTGTTTAATTTTGTAAATTAATTAATCAAAATGAATGTGGAATTTACATATTTTACATTCATTAACGGTGAATAGTGTTAAAAAAATTTTTTTTCATCGATAAAATCATTTTTTTATTTAAATAAAAAAAAATATAGGTATTTCTGGTACATCTTAAACACTATTAAATAAATTAAGTTTAAGTAAGCAAAACGTCTATTTAATTAAATTTTACTATTTGTTTGTATATGTAGAAAAAAAATTGTGAGTAGATAGGTAGGTGCGTATAGAAGTAAAGTTATAACAATAGTGTATAAAAGTATTAGATAATATGGTTTTAAATTAATTATTACTCAGAGCAATAAAAGAATAATGAAAGAATAATAAATTGAGTTAATGCAACTGTTTACAATTTCGAGGATATTAAAAATAAGTACTTACATTAAATGTATTTAGCTGTAAAATTTTCAGGACAACAGTACATAGATCAAAAAACATGTACTGTTATTTAAAAATAAGTAGGTACTTATGGTCATCAAAACTATATTCTATATATCGTATATATTATGTATAATATATAAACTTTATGTATTTATGATAATCATATTATATATTTATTATTTATTTTCATATACAAATTTTTCAAATAACTTTCTGAGTGCCTGTATACAAATGTACTTGTTTTTTGCTAAAACATAAAATACATATTGATATACCTATTACTTGAAAACATTATAGCCTGAAGGAATATAATCTATATATCTATTATCTATATAGTAATTGGTTTAATAGTCTTTGGTAACACAAATACGATTTAGGTATATTTTTCATGGTTTTAGAATATTAGTAAAGGTCTCGTTCTTGTTCACAGTAGGTATTACTTTTTAGTTTTTAATTCATACCTATCTTTAATTTTTGTTGTTTTATTGATTATTTATTTATTTGAATTTCAAGTTAAATATACCTAATCTATGCAAATAAGTATTAAATACCTTTCAATATATGTATATATATAAAATATAAATACAATTTAAACATGATGTACACTAGATGATATAGTTGTATTCGGTCGGTATACAACGTATATTCTTATTTTATTTCATTTTTTTGAGTAGGTATACACTATACCCTTTACCCATTATTTTAACGTAATAAATTATGTCCTATAAGTTATGTTAAACCACAATTTATATTATAGCTACCTAAATTTAAAAGTTAGTTACCAATATGATATTGACTAAAAATTAAAATATTTTATATGAGTACATGAGATAGTTGGTAGTAAAAGTAATGAGATGTACAAATACATATTTAAATTATATGTTCAGTTAAATAAAAAGTGATTTATTTTATTTTTAAGTTAAAAATGAAATTTTAAAAACAAATATTGTTTGTATAATATATTATAATATAAAATATATTAGTAGTACAAGCTACAAGTTTTATCTTAATAACAAAAAATGTTTAATAAAGGAGAATTGAAGTTGAAAGTTAAAAATGTTTATAGAAAATTAAAAGTTTAAAACATTGGTTGAATAATTTTCGAGCAAATCGAGAAAAAAATGTTTGTGGTTGAAATTTTTTTTATAATGGCGTATATAAGTGGAAAGGGACAAAAATGTAGGTTCTCTTATGAAAAAATTCCTGGCTACGTGTCCTGCTGGAGTTAAATAATATTTTTAAACTTTACATTAAATTACCAAACACGATACGAAAACACACACATTTTGTGTGTGTTGCTTTTCCAGATTTCTATACGCTTACAAGGAAAAAGGTTGTAAACGACATTTTTGTAATATTACAGGAGAGCTAAAATAAAAATACAGTACATTTTTCGGTTCTCTTTTTTTGGAATATCAATTACAAATATAATTCTTGTATAAATCTATTAATTTATCATGTTTTGCAGAGTATTTTACCTAAAACTATAAAATGTATTGATAAACTACGAAGATTAGCTAATTGACGATAATATGACGTTTACGCCCATTGTTTCTCAACTTACTTGGTTTAAATTTTTGGTTATGCCTTGACGCCTGAACTCGTGAACTTATGATTTATAATATTTAAATAGGAAGTACTCAAACTAAAAATTGTATTATAATGAAGATTTTAAATATTACTTTCAATAAAAATATTATAACAAGATTGTTGTAAAAATAAGTAACTTAAATTATTAATATACTTTTTATTTAATTATAATTTATAAGATAAAAAAACCATCAACTTTTATATCCTCAAAAAATTCCTTTTAATAAAAAAACAAACTTTTAAACAATAAAATGACATAATAATAATAATAATAATAATAATAATAATATTAACCAACTTATTTATTACGAGATCATTGAATTTAATTTTATCATTTTTCAGTCTTCTTTTAAACTGACAGTTACATGAAATTTTGAATGTGTGTAATATTTCTCATTCTTCGTGTAACTCGTTTGGAATAATCCCTGATGTCCATAATTTTAATAGATCATTGTATTTTTCTTTCAAAATTGGAATTTTTTCTCTGTATACGTTTTTTGCAATGACCTCAGTACACAGAGATACTTTTTTGCTCTAATTAAGTTTTAATACTTTTGGTTCTCAATCATCATTATATGAAAAATATGCATAGATATTTATGATGTTCAAATTATCATCTTTACTATACAAGTTTAAATGCGAAAAAACAAAGTAACGAACTTTTGAAATTTGAATGATATTTCCATCGATATCTTTTAAAACTGAAGGTAGTATAATTACTATTATCAGTTTTATATGTTCTAGTCATAAAAATGTAGATAAACAAGTTCTTTTACATCTATTGGCTTAGGTTTAATACGTGCGTTTCTTATCAGTGGAGCACTTTCATTTGACGCCCAAATAGCTTTGTCCCTAATAAAACGCTCAATTATGCATACACTGAATCTACTGGCATGTAAGTATTGCCCGACAAAAGAAAAACGATTTTTATCTCTTTGATGTAAGTGAATTTAATTTTGAGAAATTTTGAAATCATAAATAACATGTCGCTATTTTTATTTTGACTGGTGATTTATATAAATATTTATATATTTTTTTAGTATCTAATTCGGTTAAATATTTGTATATACATGTAATGATTTCATTACATCCACTTTTTCCGTTTATTTCTCCTCATAAGTAAGCATAAAAATTTTGCGTCCCTGACTCGTAAATAGTGGAGTTATAAGAACTAAACTTTCTATTTTGTACAAATTCGTATTTTGACCTAATGGACTACCTACTTAATACTTTCTAAAAGTCAAAACTCGAGTATAGAAAATTCCTTTCACATTTTAAAATCTGTTGATCAAATAAAAACATTGACTTGCATTCTTCCTTTTTATATAAATGAAGTTGATTTTTTTATTTTCAGATTCATTTAAGTTTCTGCTCATAATAATATTTTGTATTTTACAATAACAAGTACATTTATTCTTTTTCGGGACATTATATTTTTCTTTAAACTAATATATATATAATACTTTTTATTTTAATTACGTATTGATAATGGTGGGTAAAATAATATTACTGTAATCGTGTAACCATAAATGCTTTATTATTCATATAATCATTATTCGTTATCACAAATCAAATATTAGCAACGTCATTATGTGTAGACTAAAAATGTTGTTTACACCGGTCATATATTATTTAATAGTCGTTTATACCCAATTAAAGTATTTTACTCCCGACAATAACTACAAACCTGAAAAAATTATTATTCGTAAATAAATACTATCGTTACAATTCTATCGATATTTGATTTGGTTCTATCGATAGAGAATCATAGCGTGCTTACGCCAAAATTTTTGTAATTATTGTATTATCATTTTCAACAAAAATGTCATTTACGAACTTTTTCATTTTAAACGTTAAGTTAATGAAATAAAATATGATACATAATGAATTAATCAATTGCGAATGATCATCAATAAATTAATTGATTATCAAATAAAAAAATCTCCATAATAATTAGGAAAACAAATTATACGACAGACAGACAGATGGACACGACAATGATATGAGAATTCTAAATTTCTTATTGTAATCAAAAAGTTAAGAGGACGATAAACTAAAAAATGTTTAGTAGCGAAATAGTACTTTCGTAGTGATTATATATAGTTTACAATAAACATTGAGGCATAAATTAAGGTCCATTCACACGCTATGTCCGGCAGGGTCAGGGCCGGAGCCCGGACGGGTTTCAAAAAGATATTGTCCTGTTGGTTTTAAATACAATCATTTACAAATGTCCGCACGGGGTCCGTTCCAGGCGTCCGAGTTGTATCCGGTCGAAAAATGATTAGTTTTCGACAATTCCTTTCCGGGCGTCCGGGCGGGTTTTTATTACGATACCCGGGCGCCCGGGCATGTGTGAATTG
The DNA here is from genome assembly GCA_025469235.1 of Pemphigus obesinymphae. NCBI lineage: Eukaryota > Metazoa > Arthropoda > Insecta > Hemiptera > Aphididae > Pemphigus > Pemphigus obesinymphae. The sequence goes on from JAIPRL010005596.1 coordinate 27,037, forward strand.
TAACCGGACCGGTCCGAATTTTTGAGGTGCAGTAAACATATTTTGTTCATGGGGACCATTTAGTATTCAGAATACAAAATATATTCATAATGTATATAATTTTTGGTAGGAGGATAAAAAAGCCAAGGAATTAAAAGACAAATTGTATTATACAGTTTGAATTTGACATTAATATAATTACCAATATTAACAATATTATATATTATGTTCTCTCAAATTTCGATATACTGTAATAACTAATAACGAACGCAACATTATTTTATTTTTAATAAAAATTAATATAAAACGGCTATTCTAATATTTTATAATTGAACGCAGAACATACAATACAAATTTTATGGGTTGACGTGACTGCAGGTTAACAAATACGTATTGTTATCTAATATTATTTTAGAGATACCCATTTTGAATTGTCTTCATATGTTAGACCGGAATTACTTACGTTATGTATAGGGTGGTGTAGACGTAACTTGTGACAGTTCGTATCAATGGGTACTGGATAGAAAAATATTTAAAATTTTGTATCAGCTAGGAAGGATTTTAGTCCGGATCTGGGGGCCTATTCTTAAATCATACGGATGCAATCCGTATACGGAAAACGTCGTTTCCACATAAGTTTTCACATGATCGCTAAAAGTCGTATTCTCGAAATATTTCCGTGACGGAACTGTTCTGTCATATGGAAAACTTCCGTATGATCGATACGGATGAGGGTACACCGTGTGGAAACCGATTTCCGTAGGTATCTACTTATACGAATAATCACATAGGTAGGATTTTATCTATGATGAATGTTATTTTATTAAAAATCTAAAATTTTGGGCTCTCCCCACAAGAAAAATCCTAGACCCGCCACTGTTTGTAGGTACCTACTTATACAGTTATACCTAGCCATTATAATATGTTATATGAAATTTAATATTATATAATACTGACAGGTAATAAAAAAATCACGTAAAATACAAGATTATTACGAAGTATAAAACAATAAAATATGTACCTACTATTACTCATGTAATATAAAAACACAATTTTAATGTTATTATTATTATTATTTTATTTTGCATATTTTCAAACTTTTAGTGCCATTTATGGAAAATTTTTGGTGTTTTAAAGTGCATATTAAAGTGATAAAAATTGTCTTTCTTTTTTAGTGCCAAAACTCCCTGCTTATAAGTAACTCAATTTTACACCAAAATTTTTTATTTTTTTAAAATTATATATTGGAATAAATATATAAAATTTTAATTCGAAGTAATTTAGTTACTCTAATATGTATTACACTTACCACTTGAGTAGGTAGTTTAGTCAAAAACAAAAAAGTAAAAAGGAACAATTTATATAGAAATTTACAGCTAATACGCGATATTTTTATTTTATTATAACAAAATGTAGGATATTATTTTACATTTATCATTGTCATCAACATAATTCACCTATATTTTCAGTCTGATAGTGATTCGTGTGGAAATATTTCCGCGCATGTGAAAATGTTTTCGTACACGGATAGCTTTATTTCAAGAATACAATATTTCATCTGTATACGGAAATCTGTCGTGTGGATCGTTTGTATACGGATTATATCAGTATGACTCAAGAATAAGCCCCCCGGGTCCATAGGTCCAAACATATGTGAATATCCACCAGGAAATCAAAATATTCGGCCTTGATCCGGCCCGGACATGTGTGAATGGACCTTTATATATCGTTTAAAAGATGAAAACTATTTCGATGTTTTGTTTGAATTAGATTTTCAAAATAATATTTTATCTTCATATATTATAGGTAAAATTTACAAAATACGACTTCTTTTTGCAATGCTCTACATTTTAAATTTGTTAATACGATTTTTAAAAATTAACTTGCAACAAAACGTACATTAATTCTTCATTTTTCAAACGATGTTTTAGTTTCATTGTTATGTACTTATTAAAAAAAATATATCTTGATTATACAGATATAAAAATGGTACAGTCATAGGTCTATTTTTAAATTACTTTTAAAATATATTTAAATTTTATACTTCTTTGATTATTATGTTTCTTAAAATTTCATAAAATTTGTAATACAAAATCCCTTAAATATTTAATGTTTTATTATTATTATTTTTAACTAGACAATTTAAGTTAATTAACTAATTTATTAAAAAATTGTTAGTAACTCAACTTTTTTATTTAACTTTAATCTATTACTGGTTGATTCTACCCCATCATCTACTATATTTATTTATTATATATTATGTTAATATTATGTATAATGTATAATATACATTTTATTACTATTATTATTAATATAGGTATAAAAAATGATATATAAATAAATTTAATATATATTCGTCACCTGCTTCGGGTGTATGTTGAAATGCAATGGGTTGATTTTTGTAAGACAAAAAATAATGTATTAACCCTAATTGCTTGTGCATTGTGTATACGTCATCCATTGTATCATGAAAACACATTTTTATCCTGAAAAATTTACCAATATTATATGAGCTCGTTGATAATATACTCGTATTTGTATCGTGTGACTAATAGAAACAGAAATATTAAAGAAAGGAAAAATATGAATAAAATACTGATTAAAAATTATGGATAGGCATAAACCTAATTTAAAATGTTTAAATAAATAATGGTTGTGTTATAAAAATTTGATAATTTTAATAATTTTAATTATTATTTTACATAAATATAGCTTTAATATAATTATAACCATTGCGTTTTAAAGTAAGTACTAAATAATAACTTCTACTACTAATAACTAAGGGTGAAATAGTGTATGGAAAAAATAACTTAGTTTGGTTAAGTTAGTCTATATAATTTAAGTTAAAAGTTAACAAAAACAATTAACTACTGTCGAAAGTTACCGACGAAAATAATGTTAACTTTACTCAGTTAAAAAAAGTTGTTTATTTTTAATGTAAAATTTTAGACTTAAATCTATGGACTCTTTAAAATTATTCAACAATTACTTTTCCAATATAATATACTTGTGAATATTAAGTATTAAGTACATATTTTATTATACCTTTGTACAAATATTAAAATACAATCAATAGACTATCAATTATATTTTAAAGACTATTAATCAATTTATCTTTAACGTTATAACTTAACTGAATGATTAAAAAATTAACGTTTAAAAGTTAATTTAAGCCAATAATAATTTGAATTAGTTAAGTTAAAAATGTAAATTAAAATGAATTTTTCAACTTAAATTTAACTTATTAAGCTACTTAAGCTTATTATTGATAATAACTACAAACAAAAAAATGATTGTTTACTCGTTATATAAACGCAAAGTATTATATTTATACTAACTTAATTTTAATAATTTATTATAACCCAAAGAGACTGACTCCACGGGAGTAACAGGGGCGATTGCCCCCGTACATTATCTAATGGAACAAAAGTATTATTTCACCCCCGTTATATACGAAAATCATTTGGCTAAAATAATATTTTATGATATGAAAATGTTCACCATAATACTACACCGATAATTGCATATTAGTTAAATATAAAATAAAATACAAAATACCAGCCCATTTATATAATATTATGTATAATGTATTAAAATATATTTAATTATAATATAAGTAGCCACGGATGCTACGTTCAGATGCTTCTAGAAAATTTAACCCTATCTGAACAACAAGAGATACATATAGATACAGAACAATTTAACGAAATAATTTGTGGAGGGGGGAAGTCCACTCAAATTATATAACGGGAAAAAATGTCCACACTACCACTCAAAAACTTGGGGAAAATATCGGTATACCAGATATAAGATAAATACAAATCTACTTGTGGTTTGCTGTGTATCCTCCAATTAATTTTTATTCGTGACCCATTATATTTTTTCCTTCTATCTTATATTGAATACTTTACAGTAAAATATGACCTATATTTGATCATTTTATTATTTTATTATAGATATTCATAATGGATGTGTTTTATTCGAAGATTACAATATTATACAATTATAAATAATAAATTATATTGGAAAAAAAATTTGCAGTTTAGCGCCCATGTCATCTTTGAATACTTTTTATATACCTATGTAGTATTCAATGAAAATAATCATGGTGAAATCAGATTTAGCCGGACGGACATATTTTAAAAGTTACTTGCCCGTATGCATAGTCAACACGTTAGGTGTCACTTAAAATGGCTTAGGTGTCACCTAGCTACGGGGTACATAACCTCCACTTAACATGCCCGTAAAGTTTTATAGCACAGTCAAAATTTAAGTGTA
>JAIPRL010005597.1:0-31293 GCA_025469235.1 Pemphigus obesinymphae
TTCCAAAACGTAATTTGTGTGGCACACGCATAAAAGTTGGAACGCGGTAATATTTTGTTCGTAAAACGTGGTTTTTTGTCATCACTGATAAGAAAAAAATAACAGTGAAAACAAAAGTAAAACTGGTATTGTCGATTTATTTAGTCCTAATTTTGCATCCACTTCCAAAAAAGTTAATGCAGCACCTTTCTCCAGTCCTGTTATTGAATCCTTTGAAATTATTAATAATTGTTCCATAAATCTCCTAGACGTCTTCAATGAACTCGAAAATCTTAATACCAATAACTGTACTGGATCTGACAGTATATTTTCTTTATTTCTATATACTTGTAGATTTATCCTCTCTCCTCCTATCACCTATCTTTTCAACACTTCTTTAAAACCGGATGTTTTCCATCTGTGTGGAAAAATACTTACATCAGCCCAATTCTTAAAAAAGGTGTTAGATCTCAAGTAACTAATTATCGCCCGATATCCAAAATTTCAATCCTATTTAAAATATTTTCCAAAATTATTAATTCCAAACTTCCTCCTCTATTTAAAAATGTCTTAACACCTCAACAGCATGGTTTTTGTAACAAAAAATTTACAATAACAAATTTAAGCACTTTCAAACAATTTCTTTTAAATTATTTTTCCTTAAATAAATAAACGGATGTTATTTATACCAATTTTAAAAAGGCATTTGATAGAATCAATCAAAATCACTCTCGTTTAATTTCAAAACTCAAAAATTGAATTTTCTGATCCACTTCTATCTTGGTTTGATTTATTTTTATCTAATAGATTACAGTTTGTTTACTAAGTTTGTAATACTATTTCTTTCTCCAAAAAATATAATCAAATAACATTTAACTATAATTTATATCAAACTTTTCAGACAAAAGATCTTGGTGTCATTTTTGATTCTAAACTTTTATTTAGCTTACATTTATTATAAATTACTAAAAAAGCTCTTTTAGTTTTTGGTACAATTAAACGGAACCGTCACAAGTTTAATATTCCTATCACATTCAAATGCCTTTATTCCTCTCTTGTTAAACCACATCTAGAGCATGCTAGTCTTATTTGGGATACCAATACTAGTCATAGCAACCAAATTGAATCCATTCAATCCAAAGTTCTTCGCTATATATCATATAAATGCAATTTTAACAGACAACTTCATTCTGGTTATGAAAATATTCTCCCATTATTAAATTTAAAAACTTTGAAAGATAGAAGATATTTTTCTGAAAAAACTTTTAAAAAATGAGATTGGTTCCTTCTTTCTAAGTCTAATAAATTTTAAAATAAACCCTTATAATATATGAGATAAAAACCTCTTCTATATCTCACAGTTATCTAAAAAATATTTAGAATGTTCTCCTATTAATTTAATACAATCTGCTGCTAATACCTTCACTAATGATAAATTATTTATATGTTAGCTAATGTAATGTTTTGTTTTTGTATTCTTAATAGGAACTTTAACATAATTTATATAATGTGAAACTTTATTACTTATATTAATTGTAATTATAAAGTTAACAACTTTAATGTTATTTATTGTTTACTTATTATATATTAATGTTAAGGTACTATAATCGTTATCATTATAACATAATTTTGTAAATGAATGTGGACTTATGCTCGTTAATAAATAAATAAACATACCTACTACAAAAAAAAACAAATAAAATGTAAAAAAAATATAGTTATAAAACCATATATTCATCAATCTTCAATACACTCAAAATCGTAAACTAAAATTTTTATAAATACAATTGCTATCAAATATGATAATGATTATGGTGTTTATATATATTATGTAAATTATATATTTTATATTAGAAAAAGCATTGGAAGCTTCAGAATTAAATATTATAATATCAGACATAATTATTCAGGAATAATATTGTAAAAAAAAAAAAAAAAAAAACATCACCTTATGCATAATTTCAATGTCTTAAGAATGTAACTAAATTCTAAATACACATTTAAATTGATAATATATTCCAATTTGTAAAAACAAAATATTAAATGTAAAAAAATTAAAAAAGTTAAAATTTTTATATTTTTTTTTATTATTTTTAATATAAAATTATTGAACAGTACCTGTTAAAAAATTACACTTTCATAATAATGTAATATGTAGTATTTAATATGTACAAACATGTTTTAAAGGCAATGATATTTACTAATACATTTCAAAATTTTTTTTATATATCTCAATAAGTGATTCCTACACCATACATTTTCCATATTATCTGTAAGGAAATTTTGTTTGAAAATAAATCGTTGCCATACATTTTTTAATTGCCATGCACAAATTAGGCTGGTTTTTGTTATAAATTGAGTATAGATTATACTCATTTATTGCATTATATATTAAGAAATGGGAATTGATGAGGGACAATGTAATCGGATAAATATTGCTGTGAAGAATTTGGTGAATCAGCATCATCATTTAAGCTGCATACAAGAGATGTTTCAATAGGTGGATGAATTCCAGGAAAACATGAGTTTTCTTCGCATTCTATTTTGTAAGTTGACGCTGAGGCCACTTGAAGTACACTCTCTGCTATATCAACACTGCTTAAATCTAAGTTATCAGAATATGCCATCATAGAATACGTTACAGTGTCTTCTAGGTCAAGGTGGCTGATATCTTTTTCTTTAAATTTTTGTAATTTCTTTTCTTCATGCATGACTGTTAATGGAGATGAACGACTGTTATCTTCTACAAAACGTTTTATTTTTATAGCTTCATTATATACTTGATTATGGATATTGACTTGATGACGTCGTAAATTGGATGCAAATTTAAATACACGTTTACAATGACATATATATTTTTTGGTTTCCGTATGATTTTTCATATGTCTTGTTAATATTGATTTTAATTTAAAATTATTACCACATACATTGCAGACAAAATTCTTTTCATCATTATGTATAGCCATTTGGTGATCTAGCAAAGCGTGTTTGCGATAAAAACAAGCACCACAGTGTTCACACACATAATTTCTAACTTGCATATGTGAATCTTTATGTCTTTTATAATTATTTCTATATTGAAAACTCCTTCCACACAAGTTACAAATGTAATTATTATATTGTTTAAAATGGATTTGTTTCATATGCGATGACAAATTAAATTTATAGTAAAATATTTTTGGACAATGAGCGCAGTAAAAAGGATTATCGATTTTATTAGCAGAGTGAATAGCTGTTTTCATATGCCGTTTGTAATATTTTTTCTTTTCAAATGTTTTTTTACACTCAATACATTCATAAATAACACCTGAAAGCAAATATATAAAATTTAGTATAGGATGGCCAGACGTCCTGTATAATACGGGAAAGTCTCTATTATTAAGACAAATGCTCTTAGGACACTAAATTGTCCCGTATTTTAATAATATGTTCCTTTTTTCTTATTATATAAACAAAAATAATAATAAATGTAATTTTTATCGACGTTATCAATTATTATAATTTTACGTCTAATCAATTAACAGATAATACATATTATAAATACAAAAAAGCTTTTTTGGACACATGCTCAGAATATATTACTGAGTGGACAAGTCTGACATTGAGAAATTTTAATGGAGTTTCTTGGATCACTTTAAAAAATATAGAAAATGATTTCTCATGAAAAAATATTTTTAGTACAAACTAAAATACAATTACAATTAGTAAAAACTGTATTTTCAAATAAAATAATAGACGAAACAAAATTATTTGATGAATTTACTATGATTAAAAATATTTTGCAGAATAACAAAATAATTAAATCTGTAAAACCATTAGATGAAAAATGGTCATATATCTTTAAAACTGAAGACATTGATGTTGATTTTCCAAACTTAAAAATTTTCATTGAATTTATTATGTGTATCCTAGGATCAAATACTAAAGTTGAACATATATTTTCAAGTATGAATAAGTTATAGACAGATGAAAAGAGTCAAATGGATGTTCAAACTGTAAGATTTGAAACATTATTTCAAGGAAAATTGTTCAGAATTTTATGACTTTTAATTAAAAAATCAAAAATTGCTCAAAGATATACATTCATCGGACAAATATTAATTAAGTACCTAGTAAAAAATCAGTAAAAAGAGGATCTCATACTCATATTTATTTTCTCTGTCTTACATATGCTCAACATAGTAAATTTACCTACTATCAAATTTGTGGAAGAAAACATAAACTATGCTGTAGTGTGGATTTTTTTCTAAATATTTTTATATTTAAACAAGTTATAGGTAGGTAGTTAAATAATCAATTTTTTTAAATGCATATAACTTGTTTAAAAATAAAAATATTTAAAAAATATTGCTACAACACAGTACTCTTCTACAAATTTGATAATAGGTAAATTTACCATGTTTCACATGTTTAAGATAGAGGCAATAATTTGGTTATGACATTCTTTTAAGGTTTTTAATAAGGTACCTACCTAACTAATATTTGTTTTTATTTGTTAATGTTACCCGGTCCGGGTAGGTGCGCAACAGTGATTTACCATTGCCCTGTTTTTGTCCAATGCTTCATACTGAATCTTCAAAACTGGGAACAAGTTGATGAAAAATATCTAGCATACATGTATAAACGATGAAAATAATTTATTAAAACTTAAACATTGCAAAAATTTGACAACAATGAATATTCGTTGTATGTTAAAAGTGAAACCTGTTTTTGGACAAAAACTCGTTTGAATTATACAACATTACACAAAATAATGCAGAAGCCATATACATCGAGGTATACATGTATGACAATAGTCAACAAATATTAGTGCTCTGTATGCCAACATAGCGCTGTTCGACTATGGTGGGGGTAGCATGGTGGAAAATGGTCGCAGCCTGCGCGACGGGTTTCACTATTAAAGTATAGCAAGTATAGTCAGTATAACAGTCATTTTTAAAACAGAGACTAGCTCAAACTAGAAACGTAGTCAATATTTTTCTGAAACGCAAAACACTGTTGGTACATGTTATAAAAATTTAAAATGAAATGTTCATTCTCATAAGACTAATGGGCTACAAAAGGGCTATAAGGATAATTTGTGCACACTGGTAATTTGCTGTTGGTTGACACTTCAAAACTTTCACGTGGACTAAGACGAGCGACTGCAAAACAATAGAAATTATCATACTGTTACTTAGTATAATGTTATGTAACAAGAGTAAACACATTGTTCCAGCCCTTCTCACCTATGCAGGAAAAAATTGAGTGCATTTTTGTGAATAAGACACTAAACTACTAACCACGCGGCCAGATGAAGGTTAAGTGTTAACACATAATAATTATAAATTTCTAAAAATACCTGATGTAGTTGTATGTTTTTTTTTTGAATAGTTATCATTTGATGATAATGAAATACACTGTTTTATATGTTTATTCAATTTTTTGGAATTTGCAAATTGTGCATTGCAGTTAAAACAACAGTATGCGTCGTGTCTCTGAAAAATAATCATGATAAATTATTATTTTATTTAATTTAGCGACATAAAATGAAAAGCAATGGAATTTTACCTGTAAATGTAATTTATATTGTTGGTTTCGAGTGAATACTTCTCCACACCTATGACATACAAAGCCATCACCATGTTTAACTGTCTTCACATGATCAATAAGTTCTTGTTTGTTATCAAATGGCTGTCCACAATCCAGACAAATAGTATCTATATCTTTGTGTACGGTCTTGTAATGCAAGTGCAACGAACGTTTTTGAACAAATGTTTTCATACAGTACTTACACTCCAACATGACCGATTCCAATTTAGATCTATGGGTTGAGGACATATGAGCGCCCAACGTCTTGCGGCTGTTACAAGGTAGGCCGCAAATTCCACAAGTATTCCGTAAATGGCCATTGACATGCAGTTCGTAGTGCCGACGATTTGTAAACGTTTTCTCGCAATGTTCGCATCTATAGTTTTCCGGCATTATTGTGGCGCACAATCTGAGTTTTCGATTAATTGATTTATTAGTTATTATCAACGAAAAGTATTACCATACCTATATAGTCTTTAATAAATAAAATGTTTATTCAACGATTTTGCCACAAAAATACAGAATATTCTGTGCTTTTACCGTATTATTATTGATAACATTAATATTTGATAAGTAAAAAACTATATGATAATACGTGATAATATGAAAATTTCATGTTATCTGTGATAATACAGGCACAAATTGTGATATAGAACAACATGCATTAAAGTGCAGGCTGTGATATCCACCTTGAATGCGATGTAAAAATTATATATAACAATACATAGAACAATAAGTTAATTTTGTGTTCTAAAGAGTTAAAAGGAAATTTTTTAAAACAAAATGACCTTTTATTATATTCGACCACATAATATTGTTACTGGGATCTGCATCGTATATTCTAAATTTCATCACACTTTTGATTTGTTAATAAATCATTACTGTAATTAAAGTCAATTCTGAATTAATTTCATTACCGTACCTAATTTACATCGGTTATCAGTTTATCACGATAAGATAAGTACTTTTCCGGATAACCACGGTTTAAAATATAGTATATTTTAAACCGTGCGGATAACCCACGCAAGGTTTACCAAAGATACCACGGAGATATCACGATTGTAAATAGGTTTATTTGATATGGTTTATTTACAATCGTGGGACTAAGATAGTACTTATATCTTAGTTTGTGGAGATAGTAAAAGGGTTATGTTATCATTGTCATAATATTATTGTCCCAGATTACGGATAACCGAATAATAACAAATAACAATGAATTGTAACGCAATTTTCGTAAACGTTCTACAAGTTTTTAGACCACGGTCGTCTATAGCCGTGTCATAGACGACAGGCCCGAGTAGTAAGTGTCACTGTTGTTGTGAACGTGTTTGCATCGTGTTCCTTTTTTTTTTTTTTTTCCAATTTTGCCCACGTTGAGTGAACAATGACTACGCGACTATGATCGAAGTGACCATACCCAATTACAGATTGGTGCAGGACGTCAAGCCGCACTATGTGTACACGATCAAAGTTCTGTCGCCCGGTTACCAGGAGTGCGTGGAAAAACGGTACAGCGCTTTTCACGCGTTCCACAGGGAAGTATGTAATGCGCCGTGGTCACCACAGTTGATGTGCAGTTGCTGTGGTATTCATTGTTTTGATTTGTTTTCTTTTAGCTGAGGAAATCTATATGTACACCGCCTTTTCCGTCGAAGCGTATCAGGTGCTCACAACCAAAAGTTCTTGAACAAAGAAGGGCCGGTTTAGAGAGGTATTTACAGACCGTTTTCAAAATTGAAGACGGCTACAAACAAGTCATGGAATTTCTCGGTGTAAAGTATCAGCCAAGGTACATTTGATTAGCCTATATATATATATATATAATACAATACATTAACATCTCTGTCCTAACATATTTTTGAATTATTTTATTTGCCGTTTAGCCATAAAATAGATGTCAAGTATCAGCGTCCTGTATTTCACTTGATAAGTGAACACATCCCATCTAGAAGTAGACATGAAAAACGTTTGTGTTTACCAGATATAATCACAGACGGTGTTCTCAAAGCTTTATATGGTTAGTACCTATATTTAACTCCTGGAAAATAGTGATAATTGTTGGTAACTACCTTTAGTATTTGTACCAAATTTTGTTGTTTTATTTTATTAACTTTTAAAATCAAATTTATTTATATTATTTTTAGTAATTTTGTTATTATATTTTACTCGTGTGACATTATTTAATTAGACAAAAAAAAAAATATTTTTTAAAATACCTAGTATATAAATAATAAACTTTAAATTATCTAATTTTTCTTGCTTTATCCATAAGCTTCATAAACTCTGTAAGGTTAACTTTTCCATCACCATCTTCATCTGCAACTTCCAACATGTTAATGATATCCTGATCAGATACTTGTTCCCCGAGTAATGTAGCAATTTTTTTTAAATTGCCAAAATCAATTTTTCCTGTGTCGTCATCATCGATCAACCGAAAAGCTTTAATCATATCAGCCTCAAAATCTGTTTTAGATAATAGTTTACGCACTTCCATTATAAATATTTCTTTTGTAATACAATTATTTTGGTCTTTTTCGATTCTAGATAGTAATTGTATGTATTGATTTCGAGGCAGTTCCAATCCTAATGCCTTTATTGCTAATTTGAAATCTCTTGTGCTAATAGCCATAGATCTACTTGGGTCCAATAAGTCAAATGCTTCATTAATTTCAATATCCTTAAAAAAAATAAATTTGTTATAATATTATAATATTAGTAATACACTAAATATCAGAAACATCCGAATTTAAAACCTGATGATCCATTACTTGGCACTGATATAATATTTTTTTTATGAATATATATAGTTGAAAAGTTGTCCTAATATATTGCTATATATATATTATGTGTGACTGTAATGATAGTAGAAAATTAAATATTTATTGAACATGTGTGTTTTCTATGGTAACTTATTTTTATACAGAATACAAAACTAAAGAAATGTATCATTTTAAAAAGACATTAGATAACTGAATATTTCATGAGTATAGTTCTTGTATATTTTTATCTATAATTATTTATGTTCTAATCATTAAAGATAAAAAACTGGGCAAAAAATTTGAAACCAATGATAAATTGCAATTGAAAAAAAATTCTGAGAGGAACTTTGGTGTATATATGACTATTACTGTCAGTTATATATTCTGAATTCAGATATTCAGTATGTTTAATAGTATACCTACTGTAAGAACAACTTAGCAATAAATGTTACTAAGTATGACATTGCTAAATATAAAATAAATTTTATTTTAAAATTGACTACTTATTATCTATTTAGAATCATTTTGTGTAATTATTTTTTTTTTATTGTTGTACATGACATTTTTTTCTGTGTCGATTTCTTCCCATAACCAATTAATACTTACTATTAAAATATTTTAATACATTAACTTAATATCTAATATTTAAGAGGATGTTAGCGCACCTATTTTTAGGGGTTCTATATAGGACATTTTTAGACAATTTTAAGTAAAATGAAAATCTAACAATTTAAAAACATTTACATGCATTTTTAAAATAACTAATTGATCCCTTTACTATATAATTTTTTATTATGGTTGTGTTATATGAATTAATAAAATTTTATTGAAAATATTACTTTTGCATTTATCATTTATAACAATTTCCATATATCATAGAAATATGAGACAAAAGACAAAATTATTTAGTGCCCTACAGAGCCGTATTTTGATATGTGTATTTGAGCATATTTTATGAATTGTTAAAAACTCAACATTTTTGATTTTTTTTATTAAATAACTTAAAAAAATTTAAATATTGTAAAAAAGCTTTGTAAAGCGCTAGATAATGATGTTATCTATTATTTGTTTTTCGTTTCATATTTCTAAGATGGTTAAGTTGTTAAAAATGAAAAATGCTAACATGAGTTTTTCATTGAAAATTGTTTGAAATTTGGTATGCTGAATGTATTATTTGTATATTATATAATAATACAACATTTTGGGTATTAATTATTATTAAAAATATGAAAATAGTTTAAAATGCACTAGTATGATCCTGCCTATTTTTATAATCAAAGTTTGACTGTACAAATATTAAATAAGTAATCTCATTGATGAAAAATCACCAGAAGATATGCACGAATAGCATAAAGATGTCCAATGAAAATAAGTGATCATTTTTTTGCTCATTACTAATAAATCTCCTCTGTAATATAAAAGAAAAGGAAAAGGGGTAAAAGAGGTGGTTATGGTGCGTTATAGGTGGTGGAGTGTGTGAGATGGTAATAATTATAATTCAATTATACTACAACTTAATATACATATATATATATATATATATAGTGTATAATAATTACACTTACGTTTTCGCCGTCTATGCGTGATATACAAAAACAAGAACAATGTACTTAGTGATGAATTAGTTTATATATGCGTAGGTATATGCTGTGGACAGGTAAATGCAGGTGTGAGTTTGATGCTTATCGTCAATAAGTTCAATATATCTTTGTAGACTTTGTTGTTTAATAAATATTTTATTACAATACACAATTGTAATTGTATAACAACTACGTTACAACTATTCACTAAGAAACAACAATCTCTAGGTGCTCGAACAACAGAAATATCCAGCGTACGCTCATTATGTAATGATGGAAGAAGATCTCAATGGTGATTAATCCAGATTTTAATGTCTCTTTAGAGATAAAATTTACACAGCAGCTACAGTTATAAATCGTGAAAGTTCACCAGCCGAATATATAAGTTAACAACAAAAATAGAAAATTAATTTAATACAAACATGTTTTTTTGATATATTGAATGCAGGCAAGAGAAGAAAAAGGCACGTTTCGCGCAAGCTCGTGTTTGAAATGTACAATTATCGTCAGTAGAATAGTTTTGAGAGATATTACCTTTAACCAGTGATCCTATCAACGTAGCTTAAAACTTGCATGAACATAGATATACCTAACTCCAGCGCACACTCGAGGTGTGATTAGAGAAAAGTTACAAAATGGTACAAAACAAGCTCAAGGATTTTTCCCTTTTATCAATATAACAAAATATCGATACACAGAGGATAGGTTGAATCCTGACATACACGTATGTGTATAAATTATATATAAAGAAATAAATAAAGACAATTTAGAACAATAAAGACCCAAAACAAATAAAACGTACCACGAGTATGGCTAGTAAAATGTATCGACAAAAATAGAAAATGCGGTATGACCGTGTAATTAATTTATTAATTTTATTTAATTTTATGTCGCTAGAGGAAGAAGAGGAGAGCTGCTCTGCTACTGGAAAATGCTTTTATATAGGCTCTACTATATCTGCCATTGTATTTAACAATAGAAAATATAAATAATAACCTACCTACCGCATTCTATGAAGAGTTATTTAGTAATAATTTTAGGGTTGATTTATAAAATTGCACTGTAAATAAATTGTCAAAATGTAAGTTATTCAAAAACAAAAAAGTCATATTTATATTAAAATTAAAATTAAAAAGCCAGTTACTTCATAAATTTTAAATGAATGTATAGATGATAATTGTTAGAATTATAGTTAAATAACCATGTTTTATGTTTTAAACAATGTGTAAAAAATGACACCATTTGACCAACAATAAAAATGACCTTGCTCCAATAAATCATTTTAAAGCATTAATATACAGGTAAGTAAGAAATTTCATGTTTTATTCAAGCATTAATATAACAATTTATATTTACCTCGCATAATTTAATGATAAATAAGTACCTATACTAAATTAGTTTGATAAAAATAATATTTAATTATTGTTATTCACAATGAGAAATAAATCCAACACACTTCATGAAAAATATTGTAAAGTGAAAAAATTTGTTCATTGGAATGTGCGTGCTTGTATTATATTACCTTGTTATTATAGTATATTGACATTTTGATAAATTAAAAAGTTATAACCCACTATATATGCTGATTTATATGAATAATATTAAATGAATTAAAAACATGTTTAAAACAAAAAACAAACATATTTTTGGTCAGTCCTGTTAACGATACTAGTGTAGGCCATGAAAAACTATATTACTTTTATATATATAGTTTATCATAGTGTAGGCCATTTAACCTACAATATGACACTTTATTTTCCGACACAAATATGTATAATAAACATATACATATATAGTTTATTATACATATCTGTTTTCCGATCAACATAGTTAAGCGCCTTGTTATATGCAACTCACTATACAACCAATTTTTAAGGGGCTTTATATAAGCAGTTCATAGACAATAACAACTATCGAGTAATTTAAAAGGAACGTAAAAACAAAATTGTACTTGCCACTGTTTGAAAGTAGAGAAGTTAAACCACAGAATAGATGAATTTCATCTATTCTGTGGTTAAACTATGTTTTGTTGGAAGCCGATTTTTAAAAATTAATTATATAGCATTCTGCATATTTTGTAAATAGTATTTGGTAAATATTCAATCGTATAAAATAAAAGATTATTTTGAAAATCTAATTTTCAACAAAAAATTTAAAAAATCTTCATCTTTTAAACAGCGTATAATTTATATTTCAATGTTTATTGTAAACTTAGTAGCATTTTAAATATGAAAGTACTATTTTACAACGAAAATATGTTAGTTGCTGTCGCTGTGTAATGGCACGTTTTGGCCGTGTTCAGTTGATATGCAAAGAAAGAAAATTCAGTCATTAGGCCGTAGAGGCAGTTTCGCTCTTGAGATAGGACACTAGTGGATATTATGTTGAATTTAAAAGCAATTTCTTCTAACAAAAAATGTGTAAAATATTTTTGAAAATTAAAAAATATATCTCTAACGTAATATACAGATATTATAATAATAAAATACATACCTACTCTGTCAATATTAAATATTTTTAACTCCTAATTTTCAAAATAACGAGGAAATAACAGTTTTTTTTTTTACCGGTTTAGTTTTTCTTCAAACGTTTATCGTAAAAGTAAAAAATAACCTTTTAAAAGTACTATTTTGATCACATTTACTACTGGGAAATGGGTAGTTACACTTTACACATGTAACGATTGAATTGTGGAGGGGTATAGTAAATTGTGCTTTTGCTGCACCTAAAACATATTATCGATTTGTATGTAATGGATGTGTTTAATGTGATTAATGTTTTAGATAAAAATAAACTTAAATTGATTTTACATTTGTTTTTAAAAACATTTTCATATGTTCTTTTATCAAAAAATAAAATAAAATCACAATATCTAAGATATATAATTATATATCTCTCATCGATAACCTTTCAAAACTCTTTAAAAATTAATTATCAACTTTGGAAATATATTTTTAAGTATAAAAATGAAAATTTTTAATCATTCTTATATTTATGTGATATTGTGATGGGAAATAATGGGCCGCTTGCTAGGCAGATGCCTATTATAGAACCAGTTAGAAATGTTGCATCTGATACAAAATCTTGTGGAAGCAATCCTGGAAAAATTAAACTAATAAGGAATATAAACATCACTGTAAAATCTCTCACACTACTAAGAATCAAAAAAAGTCACATATAGGTTATAAGTTATAAATATTTTTGTTTATTTTTGTTGCAGACAAGTTTAGGTTACATAGTATACAAAACAACATCTATAGGTAATGTAAAAGGCTTAAAATACTGAGGGGGGCCAACTCAAGGCTACCTCAAGCCCTTGGCTATGCATCTGATAAAGGGCATTGATGAACTTCAATAGGGATACTATCTGATTAGTAGCGACGATAGTTCTGCTTGTTCACATAACGAGATATTGTAGAAACTAGAAAGTAGCAAGCAATGAGGAACCCTAACATCTGCAGAACGGAAGATTGTAAACATAGAGAACGATACTATTTGTAGGACGTAATTTTTATAAACGTGTTTTTAAAAGGTTTAGTTTTTGTCAATAAAGTTCATTTTGGACTTTTTTTTTTTTATTGTGATGGTTTTTTCAAGAAGTCACGTTTTTTATTACTATGTAAATCGCCATTATATACATATATCATGTATTATGTATAATTATTAAGTATAGAACCATTATGTTATTAAATAGTAGGTATATTATTGTTGCGGGAGGTGGTATGCAGTTTTTATTTGTTAAATATATAATACATCGAAATAAATAGTTCTTTCTTTATTACTTCAAAAGAATATAAGAGAAGTATTTTTTTTATGTGGAAATGATGAATATTTTTTTTGCATATCCTTCATTATCTTCTGTGAAATTTTGTTATTTTTAAATTTCAAGTTTATTTATTATAATTTTTTTAGGTAAAGTAATATATTGTACAGGATATTTTAAAATTATTCCGTAATTTAATTTTCGTTTTTCAAGTATAGGTATATACCTATAGTGTATAATAAACTAGTTTTATTTTATGGTTTGAAATTAGATCTGCATAAATATTGAATTTCTGTAAAACATAAATTCGTATACCTAAATATGATATTTAATCAGATTTTTCTGACTGATTTTATTTTAATATATTTGCGAGTAATTTCGTTTGAAACACAACGTTGTACGCTGTCCGAGACTCTGAGACTTGATCAGTTCATTACCCCCGATGTCTATAATTTACATAAAAAAAAAAAAAAAAAATGTAATTAAAATCGAGACAGGATTATTTCATAAAATTATTATGGATAAAAGCGTCTACCTATACTGCACTGCGTCAGGTCTGATTCTGGAAAATATTCATTTGAGCGACGACGTAAAAGCCATTTAAATGTAAAATGTTTAGTCGTTTTGTGTACTATAGGAATAAAGAAATACGCATTTATTCCCATAACGTTTACAAATGATAAATTTAAATTTATAGTTATAAACGAGAAAAAAAGGATAATGTATATATATATAAAACATATTAGGTATTTGTAAATTTCTAAAAACTAATGTATAAACGATGTCACTGTTCATTTATTGGTTTTCAACTATTCAAAATCAAAAAAAAAAAAATCGAAAAAGAAAAATATCCTTTTAACAATTCGGGGAAATGCTTGGCCCGAAAAATGTCCTACTATACATATCTGGTGTTATTCGTCTGCAACATTGCATTCGTATTGACTATTGCTCCGTACAGAGAAAGGTACATATTATTATAGAATATAATGTGGTAGGTAAGTAGATACCTATATAGAAATCACCTACGCATTTTGAATCACTGTTACAAAACATGTGTAATGATTTTAATATATATATGTTACTATCGATATGAACATTATATAGTTTTCCATCGTTGATAAAAGCGTACATGTAATATAATATATTTTGTACCTATATGGCGTTATTAGTTATTACTTATAATTGTCAATAATAATAATTTAAAATTGTAGGTATTACAATAGTCTTGTAAATTATATAGGTATATGCTCGTATATATTATTATTATACAGTGTATATATAGTAGATTTCAATTAATTAACAAACGGGTTCGATATTATACGCGTGTTTGTTATTTATCCTATCATAATATAATATTAAATGTACTCTTCTCCGATATTATCAATAATAAATTGTGCCCAAGTCAATATACTGTATATGCGCGTTATATAGTCATCAAAAATAAAAATAAAACATTTAATAATTTCCATTAAAGCACCTATATATTAGCATCATAATATAAGGTCGACGGGCTATTTGGAGTACTTACCTATTCGTAGTTTACGACTTTTCTTCGGCGGTAGGTACGTCACGGTAGTCTGTGATGGTAACTGGTAGGTATACCTACCTATATTATTATTAATTTATAAACATTATTAGACTCTCATCGATAGATCGTCGCCGCCGCCATTGTCGCGGACTCGTCCTATTTCGTTATAGTCATAAACATTTCTCGCGTATACATACATACGATTTCTTTGGTAGCTGAACAATTGATTACTCTCCAGGAAACTATATTCATAACGTCTTTTTTTTTTTAGTATTTATTGCTCGTTATACCGGCAAACACATCTCGAATACGAGAAATCAATCCGGCCCGAAAGTATATATAGGTACCTATACAAACATGTATTTCAAGGGGCGATTCTAGAAATGGAAATAGTAGGATAGGCTAGACACAAAAAAAAAAAAAAACATGTATTTCAAGGGGCGATTCTAGAAATGGAAATAGTAGGATAGGCTAGACACACACAAAAAAAAAAGCATCTGAAAGTGAGAAATTATTTTTATTTTTTTAACATACGCGTATAGCCGAGAGAGAGAGTCTGGCCGTTGCACTATATTACTCACTGTAAGGGCCGGTTCTACCACCTTTAGATAAGTCATAGTTAAATTTATCCTTAGGATATCTTTACTAAATACCGTTCTACAATGTCTAGATATCCCTGAAGCTGTTGGTAAAGTTATTGGTAACTTGTCAAACAGTCTTACTACCTACTGAATAAGTATTTTATCCAGAGGATAATCCATGTTTCCATCAGACTATTATCATATTGTGAAGTGATTTTATGAATTATATCGAGTTTTACCACAAAATTATTCTAAAATTTGTATAAAAAAAAGAAAAAATCTTTTGTAATTTTGATTTTATATCGGACGATGATGATTATATTGAAGATATAATAATTAGATAAATAGATATAAGAATTAAATTGGCAGTGCTGGGCAAGTTAATGATTTTTTTTTTATTACGAGTCAATATAACATTTGAGATATACAGGTATAATTTATAGGTACAGAATCTATTTTTTTAACGCTAAGCATCTTAAAACTTTTAAAAATCATTATTGTAATATAATTAAAAATACTACAATAAATTTATAATTATTATTATTAAAATTAACAACAAATAGGTTCAAAAGAATATTTAAGTAGGTCCTTACTCTATTCTACAAAATTTTAAGAAATGGAAATTGCTCATTGCAAATTGGTACCTACCTAAATATTGTTTATTGGTGGGAAATCTAATATATTCCTCAATTATTATTTCAAAATTAACTTAACCGAGTTTTAATTAAAAGTAACTCGTTATTTAAAAGTTAATATAACCAAAAATAAGTTAACAAAAATAAAATATAAAATGTCAAGTTAAAAGTTACAATCAATTTAAATTTTAACTTATTAACTCGTTAATGCCCGGCATTGGAATTTGGATCTGAATTTTTTTTTAAAATACATATAGATGTGTTGACAGGTTGCGCTATTGTATAGACAATACTATACCTATTATATCATTTACCATATAATATATATAAGTATACGTACTACGCTGTAAGTTATAACACATAGATTATATGAATACATATAGGACGAGTCTATACGCAGGACATTAGAGCAACGCCTTATCATTTAGTTGTTATCACCCGACGTTATCATTTATTTACGTTATAAAATTGAATTTTCAGTTTTTTTAATATTAAAGATGTGTATTTAATAAACGGGAAATATAATTTAAGGTCAACACTTTGGTTGCATTAATTGTAAAGCAATATATTGTATCAAGTAAACAGACATTACCATACTGAGTTATTAAATTTATTTTATTTATCTGCGTTTAATTATATATATATTTTAAAATGATAAATGAAAAATTGGCTTGTTTAACACCAAACACAACAAACTGTATACTACTATTTAAAAGCAATAAATTAGTATTGTTGAACATAATACAAACTTGTATTTATGATAACTTTACTGTACAGTACACATACATAATTTTTTTGCTTTTTAGTATTTTTCTTTGTAATAAGTGTTATACATTTTTTTTAGTTTGTTGTCTATTAAAAATTAATTAAAATTTTTTTTACGAAATGACTATGGACAATACTAAATATTTTATTGTTTAAACATTGTTTACTAAACATGACCATATACTTCTTTTGGTTCGTATAGAATGATCCTCCAACTCATACAAAAAATAGATTTCCTTTTGAATAGTACTAAGAAGTTTAATTGTCCAGCAACTATGGTTATGACTAAATTGAAATATTTTTCACACTACCCAATTGAAAAGAACTTTAACTGAAGAGTTAAAAAACAAGCAGACTAACATTATAATTATTGCTATATGCTAATCTATTACATTTAGTATTTTTAAATTTTATAAACAATAAATATGAATAATTATAATAACTATTGTGAGTAGAAAGTATGAAATATTCATAGTTGCTATTAAAATGTCAGAGAATAGATTATATCTTTAGTTCATTAGGTGCATATTTAACATGTAATTTATTTTTAATTCCTAGTTAATGGAAAAGTTGTACCCATCTATAATATTAAAGAAAATTAAATTGAAAATTCTATTTGATAAAAAAAAAAATTATAATGCCGGATGATAACAACTAAATGATAAGCCGTTGCTCTAATGTCCTGCATATAGACTCGTCTCACGATGTAGAGAAGATAAGGTGATACCACTTGTAAATATTTTTGGTACTAATTTTTAAGGCATTTTGGTAGTTCAAAATTGTCGTACAAGCGGCGCCACTATTCGCCCTCAGTCCACTTTTTCTTTGGGAAATATTACAATATTCTAGTTTTATGTATTAAAATTATTATTTTATATTTTTCTTGTGCCGTACATTTCATATATTTTTATGTCACATGTGAAATACATTCTTGGGGTTATTACGTACTTTTATAATTGCACAGTAATGTTATACAGTGTTTTATTTCTTTACGGGGAAAACACAAAAACGAAATTATTATTTGTGTTATTTTTATTATAATTATTTAATTAAATAATGAATTTTAAACCTTCTTCATTAGATTATTATTATTACTTCACATATCTATCGAAAATTGTATATCTGTATTTTAAGAATAAATATTGTCTATGAGATTAAAACATCAAAGCAGTTAGTTTAAATATATGTTATTTCTATCATAGAAAAATATAAACCAAAATATCCTTATCAAATATGAGCAATTACATTGTTTAAAGTTTCAACTTTCCTTATGGTATTTTGTATTGTTGTAATTTTAAATTGTAAACTATTTTGGTATCCTTTGAAAATGTTCTTATCTATATTTTAAATTAATTTTGAAAAATTTAAATTATTATTGTTATAAAAATGTTCAGTTTCTCAAACAAGTCACTTGCATTATCATAAAATATGAGTTAAAACTGTGTTATTTTATGAATTAAAATTTTTAAATGTATTATTTATTTTATACCCTATGCTTTTTATAAAATTATAAGTTAAAAGTATTTTATTTACTAAATTATATAACTATAATTTTGATTTATAGAACTGTTTCTTTTATAATTTTGTTATTTTTTTTTTCTTTATTACAATCGAATAAATAGTATGAAGGCTGATATCAATTAAAATTTTTACACAATAAGTGAAATGAATAAAGCAAAAAAGTATTCTTATTTTCAAATATTTCAAAATTTATAAAAGTTTTACTAAATATCCAATTAGTAAAAAAAAAATATTGTTGAATAATTAATGACTTGAAAATAATCAAATATTCTAATCTGTTGCCAAACACAGAGATTGTTATTTAAAAAATATAAATTAATGTCATTTGTAAGGTTTGCTTTTGTTTTCCCCCTTTCTAAATTAAAATACACTTAATCTATTAAAATAAGGAACATACCTTGGGTGAACGAACGAAATAATACTGGTAATTTTTTGTTTTCCAGTTTCAATTTTTTGTTATTACTGATGTATCCAGTTTTACATCCTGGCACAAAACATTTATTTGGCATTTTTAATAATAATATTAATAATAAAAAAAAAATTAACAAGCAAACAAATACGTTATACCCAATCAAACCAGTTAAAAAAGATGTTTTAACTGTGTCAGTAGTCATTGGTGTAATGATTAAAGAAATTTTTGAATACTGTGGAAACTAGTAATCTTGGAATGGAAATGGAACAGTTTGGTAAGAAACTCCAGTGGGGTACCCACCTGCATATGATTTGTATGGATGGTTTAGAATTTTTAGACTTAGGTAATTCTCTTTTATAAATGCAATTTGGTTGTATTTGAATAAACATGTGTTCAAAAGGTACTCCACCTTTTAGGAGTAGTCAATAATAACAGGTATACCATGGATACCTGCTAAATATAAAAGTTTCCGGTTTTTGTATTGAACTTGAATATTTTCATTCTATACACGAAAATTTTTGGGACAACATATTTTTCTACCTCAAAAATCCATGTATACCTATAACTAAAATTATATTAGTTTTTATTCAAAAATATAAATATTCGTCATAATATTATGTCATAAAATAATTTATTTTTCAATCAATCCATACATTCATTAATTATACCACAAAATATATGTATGCATTATACATTAATAATTACAATATTTTAAATTTATACAATAATGAAATATGATTACTATATGTACAATTGTATACATTTAAATAAAAATATACATTATATATTTATTTACACGCGTAAACTTCCATAAGACTATTAAGAAAAAGTGTACTGGGTGCGAATGGTGGCGTTACCTGTCAAAAAATCTTTGAACTACCAAACTGCCGTAATTTTTAGTACCATTTTGATAGCATTGAAAGATTACACAGCGGCAACACCTTATCTTCTCTACATCGTGACTCGTCCATACAGATAGATCATTCGCGATGTAAACAAAAACGTTGGCGTCATTTGGCCACTGATAACTCCACAGGAATCAGTGTGACCACGATATAATATATATCATAGATTCAGACTTTATTACCGTGAGACAAACTGAAATCTGCGTTGTTTTATTATTATCTATTATGATAACATTAAAAATTATGAATTATTTATACAATAATACCTATTGTATATTAGCAAAATAATTTATATAGTTGTATGTAACTACACTGATGACTGTGGAGCCTATCAGAAGACGGTATTCGACGATCTATTGTTTTCGGGCCGAGTGATCCATCTGTATTCATATAATCTGTGGTTATAATATGAAGCGTATCGACGCGATTTTTCGTACAGTCAAGTGACCTAACCTATAACCTGCCCTAGTACCAACTACCAGAATAATTTATAGATATATCATCATATATAATAGATGTACGCAGTACCTATACGTGGAACGAAACGAGCACGGAATCCAGTCAATATTAAATGGTTGCGCGCGTATACCCGTTGGCTGCTTTTAATAAGTCAATCGTGTGTGGAATAAAAAAACGAAAAACATAAAAAAAAAAAAAAACACCACGGTAAATAATACGCACGTATATATCGTCACGTTATATTTGTTTTAGACGCGCGTTTAAGACCGAGACATTGAAACGCGTTCATCTGTACACACACTCTGGTATATACCACCATTATGTTTATAATGTAGGTATCTATATATGATACCGGCTTACAATATATATAATACGACCTCAGTGGCCTAGAGCTATATCGTCGAACACCGTTTCTTATACCGCACATAATATAGGTATATAATAATAATATATAAATGCGTATAAAGGATCATTAAATAATTTAACGAAAACGCGCTCGATCCCACTCGGTTATTCTTACTTTACCCTTCTTCTAAACACACCCGCGGTTATGATCACGTTTTTTTTTTTTTTTTCATTCCTCTATGGTTTTTTTTTTTTATATACCTAATATAAACACTACGCGGCCACTAATCGTGAGTTTCTTTCACATTTTATTATTATTTTCCTTTGTGTGGCGCGCGCAACCGAAATACATCGAGTCCAAAATACTAATTATTATCGTTATCCCATTCATTAAAGTTACATCTTTTTTTTTTCCTCTCTTTTGTACACGCCACATGCATACAACATAATAATATCTCTTTTCGGCGTGTCCATATAATACGATGCTAATATATATTTACCTATATTTGTAGACACCGGACAGATTACTAATCAGGCACTGTAAATATGTTTGCGAGCGTCCTTCTCTCGACGGGAGGGACGTGGAACAGTGATAATAATAATAATAATAATAATAATAATGTGTCTCCCAAGTGTTTTACACCTCATCGTGAATATACGTAATATTAACGCGCACGACGGCAACGTATTTTTCTCCCGACATTTGGAAATATTTCACCGGGTAGGTATAATTTATGATCTGTTTATGGCGCCATAATAACGATATTTCACTTGTTCCGTTCGCGTATTTTGTATCCGTCGTTGGAGACGTGCGTACATCCGAGATGTGGAGTGGATAGCCGGCAACGGCGTTAAGTTCGTTATTCTTATTCTAGAATTTCATTCAAAACAATAAAAAAATAAAATAATTTGAAACACAATAGGAAATAAATATTGTACATTAAACTGGGTTAAACCGATAATAGTCTCGTAATAGGATTTTTTTTTTTTTTATTTGCTCAATATACGAGTAAGAGACTTTTTCAAGAACCCAGCTTAAACAAATCTAATCAATATTCTGGGCCCTAATACCTAGTCTACCTAACCTACCAAGTTTTGGTGCCTTCTTCAATGTGTCTGCTTTTACGAAGTATTTTTCAAAGTTAAAGGTATTACACGGTAAAATTGTTTGTAATTAAATCAAAATATGTTTTCAACACGATTCACTGAATTGTACCATATTGTATATGGAGACCATTCAGGATTTATTTATTTAGTATTTTCACCACATTTTTCTATTCTAATTTTAATCTTTTATTAACACAAGCGATTAATATCAAATATTTCGGAAAAAGTTATTATAATACAATCTAATTTTAACGTCAAATCTTTTTAAATGATCAAAAAATATTATAATAATTTATGTATAACAAAGTTGTGTTAGGTATTAGGTATTTTAATACTTCATACTAGCTTAAAATAATATAATTAAAAACATTAAAAAACTTATTAATTTTATTAGATTTTGTTTTGATTAATTATAGATTAAACATAAATTATATAAAATATAGCTTAAAATATTAAAATTTTAATAAAAATACAAAGTTTAAGAAGAACAAGATAAATCTACGTTGGCTAAACATAAAATTTTACGACGCAGGAGAAGATTTTGTCCAAAGTGCTTATAGGTACCAGTGGCAGTTTTACGGGGGGGATTTTTTTTTCAAATCTTTATTGGTTGCATTATTTTAATATATATGTCTATAATAAATTATTCAAAATAAACAATTATGATTCCAACGTTTTATCTAAATTTCTGGCATTGAGAACAAATAATTGTTATAAAATAGTCTGAATAATCCGAAGAAATGAAAAAATTACGATTTGATAAAATTATATTTTTGCCATTCTTTCATCTTTTTTTGGTAGTTTTTCCTTGCGCATTAAAAGCCTATTGATAAATTAATGTAATTTTATTTTAGAAAATCTTCGGTCTTAATAAATTATCATTTGTTATAATCAAATAAATAATAAATTATATTTCTTTATAATGAATAGTATAATATAAAGAAGAAGTGTTGGTTGGTACTTAAAAATAAATTACTACAAAAAAAATCTAAAAATTATCTGTACGTTCCTGATTGAATTTGGTTCCGGAAAAAGGATATAAAATATAAATGCACAGATTAAAATCAAGTCTTCTGGTCAAAAATTCGTTCACGGAATAATAAAAAAAAAAAAATTAAAACCATCATTGTATAAAAAATTATTTTTCCTACTCCACTCAGCATCTAAAATATCAGTAGGTATTACCAAACTTTTTCTTCTTTTCCTTCACTTTATCTTCCAACTATATATGAGATCAGCCACCCTGGTAATCAACTTATATTTAACTTAAAATATTGGATCGACTTTGGAATTTTTAATAACATTCCCAAATATTCTATTGACGGAAAAATTCAGAAAATTCCAGATTTTTCCATCGGCGATACTCCAAAATTGAACGATTAAAAAACTAAGTACATTTTTAAGTTTATGATCTGAAATTTGTAAACGATATTGAGAAAGTCGTTCGTCAACTACGGTTAAAAATTCTAAACGATTTAAACGTTTTTGAATCCTGTACAAATATTAAGTATCGAAATTTGTATATATGGTGCTGCTCGAAATTTTCAGACTACCAAACTGTTCTTTAATTGCCATCGATTTGGGATATTAATGTTCTTTACACTATTGTTATAGATTCTTTAAAAAATTTTTGTCTGCAGAATTCAGAACATCTTGAAATTTTTATTTCCCTCCCTTTCATGACGTCCAAAATTGAATATCAATTATTGAAGTCATTTTGTGCCTTTAAAATCTTTCTCCCGTAGTGTATAGACACATTTTACCCTTTGCTACTGCTCTGTACTTTTATTGCCCCGATTACCTCTCCTTAAATACGTCATTGATTATAGATTACATAATAAATATATCAATCGAATAGAAAGATTGGTTTCTGGCTTTTCAGATTTTTATATTGAAATAATAATCACTATCGATAAATATCAAAGACAAATTTCTCTGTATATCGTACTCTAAAAACTGTTAAAAATAAAAAAGTAAACAAATTTTACATTTTATAACAATATCAATTATTATTGAATATATAATTTTATTTAAATATGGGTAAATAATTTCGTAGGCTATGTTTGGGTACCTTCTGGGGTTACAATCTGGGATAAGCATGGCGTTTTAATAATTATAAATGTCTTTTGTATCTTAACGTGTTTAAAAAAATAAAAAATTGAGTATTGGACGACACGATACATAATTCGGTTCTAAAGAATTTTAATAATTTGTTTCCAATCGTTATTAAAATGGAATATAGGTAGGTAAATATTACAGCCCATATAACTTGATTTTCGTATCATACTTTTAAATCGCTAAGTTTTTTTTTTTAATTAACGATAGTAACAAAATAAATAAAAACTAATTTATACCAATTTTGACGATGTACTTATATTCTTATATTCTAGAATAGATATTATCCTCATTCAAATATCAGGTAGCATAATACTCTATCATGTATACACATAACTATACAAGTATATTACCTATGTCTGTTATAAAGTTTTTAATTAATAATCAAATCAATTTAAAAACAATAATTATAAATAAAAAACGTTCCAGCAAATTATACACCGACCTAAAAAAAAAAAAATACATTCTATAAAAAATAAAAACATATTTGCAGAAATATTCATAAGCAAAATTTATAAACGTTTTTGGAAACTTACCAATTAAATATATTACATATTATATGTTATGAAATTATATAAAATCATGGTTATCAGTGAATAAAACATTAAGTCTTGGACACATGGTGATATTGTGGTCTTAAAACACGTGTCTTGCGAAACACATGCTGATGTGGACGTAAGTATAATAGTCGACTGCGGACGCTGACCTGGAGTTTCTAATTTTGAAATTGTTTTTCAATCTCGTATAGCCAGACTATGGTAATTCCGTAATTTGTATTCATGTGGCACGACGCCATTAAAAAAGGTTTAATAAAGGATGACAGCAAATGCATTTTGTGATACTAAATACTACCAGACACAGGGAGTTATTTGGCTTTTTTCAGTATATATATATATATATATATATATTTTTTACATCGACAACAGTTTTACACATGGTTTTATGTATAGTGAAAAAAAAAACTGTTAATAATTTTTGATGTCGATTTATAGAATATATTTTCGTATAATAATATAATACAGTACACTTTTTAAGAAATTTTCTCTGGATGACATACGCAAGAAGACCTATAGCTAAGGAGGAAAAATATTGACTAATGACTATGGATGTTATACATATGCAGGGTGATTTTTATTTTCATCATGGGTGAGACTATATCACGAGAAGTATAAATATTTATTGTGAAATATTTTTTAGAAAGTCATTTGTATACTCAATTCTCAATATTTTTCGTATTTTAAATTATTTTATCCTCGCCAATATTTGTTAAAACTATAACAACTTTCGATTTGGAAATGGCAACCTATAATTTAAATAATAAATTCTTAAAAAATATGTTTTTATAATAATTTTTACGATTAGATTTTTTTAATCCAATGAATATTACCTACCTAATTAGTAACAAGCATTCAAATTAAGGCATGGTGAAGTGAAGAAGTCCTGTAAAAGTACGTAAAAGATGTTGATAATGACGTACTATAGAAATAGTACTAGTAATAATTAAAAATATTACCAAATTTATCTTTAGAATGCTTTAAAGTACTGATATTTATTGTTTATTATAGAACACATCTATTTGAAAAGATTAAAAGGATTTGTTTTTTAACAATTGAAGTTATTAATTCACTCATGTAGACATATATTCATTTTATTAATCATAAACCAATAAAATGCCAGTCAGAAAAATACAAAATTATACAAGATAATATTATACTAACCTGTTTTACCAGTTTTTTTGTCATTTTAACTATTGTTAATAATTTAAAAATTTAAATACCTATATGTATATATTATGCTTTGTTATTTTTTAAATATAATTAAAAAGTAATTTCGAACCAATCTGTGCCAATATCAAATTATTAAGTAAATTTGAATGTCATAAAAGTCTATGTATTGAACATCAGAGATAGGACGCCGAACTGTGTCGATTTAAGTGGTCCGGAGTTGTCGCAATCGCCTCAACTGTACTCTGAACAGTAGTGATGTTTTTATGTGTATAATATAGAACATTTATTGATTATTTTTTTTTATTATTTTATCCTAAATGGTAAAATGTATGAATAATTATCATAATACATTATTTCATGATAAGATTTTCCTCGATTTTTCTAATATTTTATAAATATACCGATTTAAAATCGCGGGTTTTATATTAGATGCTATTATATTAGAACTTCGTAATAATTATAATTTTGTGAATTATAATAACACTCATTACTATTATCTATAAAATTGGACAGTGTATTTAAAAAAAAAAACAATTATATCAAAGCATCACTAAACATTACTATTAGCAGAGCATTCAACTTTTTAGGGTTTATGAAGCAGGGGTTTCTAGAATGTTTTTCTCTTCCAGTTGCCTTGGCTCTCTCTACTCTACTTTTATCCTCTCAATATACTAGAATATGATGTAGTTTTTTGGTATTCTCATTTAGCAAAGGATCAGCTGATAATCGAACGCATTCAGAACAAGTTCCTTTCTTATGCCGCCTATTTGTTAAAATCTTTAAACATTCCAACCTTTTCAGCCCGTCGTTTTGCCTCTGATATTAACTTCGTTTCCTTTCTCCTTAATGGCATCCAATTTCGTGCACTCTATTATTACCATTCTAGAGACCATGTATCTTTTTATATTCCACTTCAAACTACTTCTTACGGCAGTAATCATCCCTTGCATCGAATGCTACGTAACTATAATAAATTCTAATTTAGTTGCTTGATTAATTGACAGCTGTGTACATTTTTTATTATATGTCTAGTATTTAAGTTATAATGTATACATATTTCGTTCCACTGTTTTTATTTCTCTGTAAATGCTATGCTAAATTGCCCGGTTGGGCATTAGTTAAATAAATAAATAATAATAATATGTCTTTTATTCTAGTAATGGTATATTCTTGGAAATGTATTCATTTGATCGATAGGCCAGTCAAATTAGATTTGAATTCGGAATTAAACGGTGGAAAGCTGGAAATTGTTTTAATTGATTGAATGTGGGTCTGATATAAGGGAACCATATTTTTCCTACGCCTCCGAGGTCGGCATTGGCCGCCATCTTCGAAAAATAGCTCCAAATTCGTTAATAACTATAAAACTATGAGTTATATCGAAATTTGTGTTCTAGTCTTAAATATAAAGCAATAAATTCTCTATAAAATGAAGTCAAAAATTTATGAATTTGATTAATAGTTCATTTTTAAAATTGGTGTTTTTCGAAATTTTTTTAAATACTGTCATACTCACGACAAAATTTTATACCCTATAATTTGTAGAACTTTTAATTTTTCATTTAATGGTATTAAATGTATTAATTTTGACCAAGTATCAAAGTCATTAATAAATTTCGAATATAGACCCTCAAATTACCGGTTGCAAATGATCACGGCGGTTATGCATTTCAAATATGTTTGGTACCAAATTCGTTAGTTTTTCATGAAACATCAAGTAAATACTCATTCATTAATATATATTTATAATTATTGTAATAATAATAGCAATAGAGGTTATTATTTAATTAGTTGAATGAAGGTCGCGTTGGCGGAGGCGATGACGATGATGGTCAAATGTAACACACGTATTTGATACTACGAACGCACACCATCCCGGTAGAATTTGCGGTTGTTGCGGTGTAAAATAACGCCGCGGTGGTCGTACATGATATACATATCTATAGTTACTATTTTTTTTATAGTATATTATATAATATTTTGTTATATTATATTCACCATTATACGTTATATTAATACATTAATCAATTTATTTATTAATCAATAATCAAAACCTTGAATAGTTACCAAGAAAATAGGTAACATTTTGTATTTAAATAATATGTCGTATTTTGTTATCCTAAAAAAACCTATAAAATGATAACAATTCCTAATTCACTAAGGAAATGATACCATTACCTAGTTCTAGTTATCATTTCCTAAGCAAGCAATGATAATATGAAATAAAAACATTTTTACAATAACTATTATTGATATTTTTATATTATTAATTTTGCGTTATTGTCTATTATTATTATTGAAAATGTGAATTATCAAATTAATAATATAATACAATTTGTTGTATTTTGATTAAGTAGTATTCATGTTTATTCTCACATGGTAAACTTCCGTGGGATTTTAAAACTTCTGTGACGTTCTGGAAGCTGACCTGCAAGCATACCTGTTTGTCTTGCATTTATGTTTACAATGGTACCGGGTATAGCCTTGGGTCCCTAATACACTATTCATAGCAGCTGCTTCACGGATTAGGTTAATATGGATATATTTTATTGAATATAAGTTACGTAGATAGGTAATAATAGAAAAACTTTTTTGTTACAAAATATTAAATGTGCATAAAAATATATTAAAAATAAGAAATATGCATTTTTAAATTTTCCTTTTTATAATTGGATTTCTAGAGTGGAATACTATGAATTGAAATCACATAGAAAAATATACAACTCTTATAATTTCCGAGCCTAGTGATGACATGACAGTGAATCTACGACAAAACCATAGATTCCTAGAGTTTTCAGGAATTGTCATAATTTCCTAGGAATAGTCATTATTTCCTGAATTGTCAACATTTCCAGTAACATATATATACATAGATACATAAATTAATAAATAATATGCATCATAATCTACAAATATTTTCAAAATGTATACTTTATGAAATGCTCAAACAGAAGTAATATAGATATAATTCACTTTTATTGTTTTCGTTAATTTTTTGTTTTTTTGTTTTCGCTATTGCTTATTTATAATTGGTATCTATGTAGTGTTTCATTGTTATGGTTTTTGCGATTTTCACTTATATATTATGCATGTTGTTATTAATTACGTTTATTATTTTCATTTGAAATCATGATACAGATGTTACGCGGATTGTACGATATGAACACGTTATTATATCATATATTATTGTTCACGGAGGAGAATGACAGAAATGTCCATTGCACGAGGGAGCTAAAGTGCGGTGATAAGGAGCGAGAGGGAGTTAAAGATAGACCCTTTATTTAATTATAGTAACCTTTTTTTCGTTCTTATAATTATACTATATAATATATATATAGGTATAAAATAATAAAATATTGAAAGAACCCTGCACGGCCTATTCACTTTACGTGGGTGGGCCCCGGAATTGAGGTGAGAGGAAACGATTGTAAATGTAAACGCAACTGGCTGCTGTGGGTCGAAATCATATATATATATATATGTACACTTATAACTATTAGATATAATCATTAAACTGAGTCAGGATAAATATTGGAGTCGTGGTCGAGGGGAGAATGTACGAGTATATATATTATATATATAGGTAATAATTATATTACATATTACTATTTTTATTAGTTATTACGTAGGTATAATAGGTATAAAATATGTAGACACTATACCTCTGTAATTTGAGTGGTTTGGGGGTTGGATTTTTAGATTTTCAAATGATAATATACTATTTTATTTTTAAGTATGTATTCTGTGTTAAAACGAATACCTATAGTCGAGTCTATATAGTTAAGATATATTAAACCGGCCGAGAGCCTCTAAACAATTATTTTTTCATTTATTGGCTAAATATAGACCAGATGTAGTCCCTCTGCCGCAATTACCATTTTCTCTATTTCTCGTTATTTTTTATCGGTTTTGAACTCCTATTAGCTGTTCGTCTATTATTATACCTGTTTATGTCATCTAAGCCGAGCCTTGGTTTCCCTAGTGGTCTTTGTCTGTTTAGTGTCTATTATATATCTTTCACTTTATTACTATAGATTTATAATTTTTTCTTTCACACTTCAGACATAACCAGGCAGAGCTAAGAATAGAGGAAAATATGAAATAAATTAAAATCTTAAAAAACTACAAAGTCCCAGTTAAATATATACACCGATTAGTTAGTCTAATATGGCAAAAAGAAAAGATACCAAAGGAATGGAATACAGCACTGATATATCCTGTTAATAGGAAATGAGATGCTCATTTATGTAATAATTACCAAGGAATAGATCTGCTTAATTTTGCTTAAAAAATGTTATCTAACTGTCTACTGGACAGAATCAGACCATGAGTGGAGGAGGTCTTAGGAGACTACCAGGCTGGGTTCAGACAAAATCGATCCACCATATATCAAATATTTATCCTACGGCAAGTATTGCAAAAAAATTAGGAATATGATAAAAGTGTCAATATACTATTTTTGACTTGAAAAAATGCATGATTCAATTCATAGTGAGTAATATGCTAAAAGAGCTACAGAAGCTAATAAACCTCATAAAAATGAGCATCGAACACACTGACATTAACGTTAAAATAGGACACTGAACTTTAGATGTAGTTCATGTGATAACAGGATTAAGACAAGAAGATGATTTGTATGATTTAATATAACTTTAGAAAAAGTAATAAGGATAATAGATCAATCCATTCATATAACTAATGAGGGCCTGTTCCTTTATATTCTCCCGTATTGCTTTTATATCACTATTCGTTTTATTTAATAAGTTTGCATTACTTAATTTCTCAAAAATCACTCTTTTTCTAGTCGTATATTCGCTAATAGTTTCAATTATGTCCTATTTTAATTAAATTCAATTCTATCTGAAGATTTGCGGATGCATATGGAGGCTTGAAGGAATTTAATAAATCCTGTTTTATAACATCCCAATTTCCTGTTTTCCTATTCTGATTACGATAAATGCTTTCCCAGTTAATTTAGTAGTTGTTATCATTTTTATAAGTAAAGATACATATGCCTCGGCTACCATTCCTATAATCGTATCACATGTCGATAGGAAAGGATGTATATTCATTTCCCTAGAGTATTTTGGTATCAAATGTAGTGCTTCTGTTAAATTAAGAGTTACTTCTGATTTTTTATTTACCATTTTATTATTTATTATTTTCCTCTTTTTTTTTTACAATAGATAACTGTACGTATTGTAACCCGGTTTTACTACGTACACCCGGTATCTTGAATTGCGGACTCGGATTTTTCTCGAAATCCTCTGTATTTCTAATGCTTTTATTTAATATATCACTGGGTTTTATCCACTTATTTATTAATTCATCCTCAACTATTTCTACCTTATTTCCTTCAGATTTTCCTGTTATTAATTTATTCTTTTTTTTTTTAATATCGTTATCCTCTAACGCAGGGGTCGGCAACCTTTTTAACCATGCGGGCCATATTTTTTTTCAATTGTTCATCAAGGGCCACATTAATAAAAAAAAAATTTACGTATGATATAATACTAATAATTGTATTTCTATTATATTTGA
>JAIPRL010005598.1:0-23434 GCA_025469235.1 Pemphigus obesinymphae
TATGTATATGTTATTTTGCAACTGTTACAAAACCACATTTTTTTTTTAACTTGGGGTTCACTTTTACACACTTTAAGTGTAACCATTTTAAACAACGATTACAGCATACCGAGTCTGTAGCTGAGTCCTTGGAACATACAGGACATTATCAAAATATGCTTATCAATATTACGACCAATCAGAGCATAGGACGCGAAAATAGGTATTTACGCGTCGGACGCTGAAATAGCCACTTCCTAATTAATTACCATTTGCTATAATTTATTAAAAGTTTGATGTTTTTAGTAGTTTATTTCTTGAACGCACACCGCACAATTTGTTTTCACAATTGCATCTAGAATCAAATACATGAATACAATATCATGAGTCGATTTGTTTTCAAAAATATTCACTTTGCATTGAAAAATAATCTTGTACACAATACTAAAAATAAGATTTTTATGCATGAAATTATAAATATCAACGGTAAGTGAAAAAAACCATGAAAATTACGGTTGCCGTGAGTAATTTACAGCTTGTGTGTGATTTTCTGAAGCAATTTGTACCGATACATTCATACATCATGGTATATGGTTAACATAAATCTGGGTCTATATCTATTAGAGTTCATATTTACATTTCATTAATAAATAATTAAATGAGATGTACTTATCTATAATTTGATTACCTATATTTGTATTCTATACTGTTAAGCTTCAAGATTTTTTTTTTTTATACATTTTTCACAACAATTTTAACATAAAAATTATAAAAACATTTTTTTACAGGTAATTTTGTTATTAAAATTGAGTACAAAAAAATCAACAATTTATTTGTCTTATATCATACAGAGGTACCTATTGAACACAGAGGCCATGACCTTGGATGTCTTATTGCTCAAGTTTGTTTATATTATACTACTTATGTTTAATTTATTATTTTGTCCAATGTAATGGGCTCACTATTAAATTAATTAACATTTATTTGATTGTAAACGTTATATTTTTATAACCAAATTCTAAACAATATGTTATTACAATTATTGTAAATTAATATTCAAAGATTTATTTAGTGATCATTTCTATGTGATCTACATTCTACAGTAATATTTACATTTTAGTTTTCACTTATAAATGTGATCATGGTCTAAAATGTAAAAATGTATAATTTATTTTAATTCTATATTCTGAGCATAGCGAGGAATGTATTAATTTTACAATGATGTCTTTTTTTTTTATGTATGTATACACTTTTTCAAGTTGAAGGAGTCAAGTAAAAGCTTGAGTGAAAGTTTTTGGGTAAAGAACTTGCTGGTAGCAAATTTGTTCTTTTACTGAGGTGTTCTACTTAATGTATACCTGGAGTATGTTAAGAAAGAACCTTGTCGAGTCGGCTGCAGCCGATTTCCACTTCGCTACCTCGCCATAGTTAAACCATATTATGTTACATTCAAAGCGCCAATATTTTATATATTGTCATACATGTATACGGTATTTTTGAATTATTTGGTGTTACACTGTATAATTCAAACTTATGCCTAGTACATGAGTTTTTGTTTGCCATCAGATCTCTTAATGGGCATGGAGTATAGTGAGATAATTATTCTAGTAATTATCTTAAGTGTACATAAAAACTACAAAAATTGTTATAAATTGGAAAATTATAATATCAGAAATTTAAAATTACACAAATATTAACTATAGCATTATATTGATATTAAAATTTCAAAATTTTTTTCCACTTTTCGGTAGTTTTTATAAAATTTTTAAATTGTATTTATTTGTTTTTATTCATATCTTCTTATAGTTTTTACATGGCTTATATATTTATTTTAGTTGGTATTGTAAAAAAGTCAATATAGATTTTTTTTAGTAATTTCCATTAGTGTAAAGGTACACTACCAAAAATAACCGAAAATTTTAATAAATTGGAAAATAATACTACAATAATAATAACTCTGCTAAGGATTGTTTTATCCACCACCAGTATCCTTTCTGACGAGCAAAAGGTTTCACCCCTACTGACTGAATTTTTAAATGTATTTTGTAATTTAACTTTTAATCAATTATTTTACCTAGATATACCAAAAAAAAATTTTTTTGATATAAATATTTTAATTATAAGTTAAAAAAACTAATTTATTTTACTTATAGGTAATATAATTAATATAAATAAAAATTAGTATAAAAAAATAAGTATAATAATTAATAATGTTTTATCTATAAGTTTTTTTTTCATTTCTTATAGATACCCTTACAATATATATAAAAAATATTAATTTTGAGTAATACTTTGTTTTTTTTTTGTCAGTATAAATATTTTATTATTTTGTGTAGCCATGTAGGTTATGACTCATTATCAGTCATCTATTAGATCACTATAAGTATATGTAGATCACATATTTAATGAATCCCAATATTTATATGATTTATACTTATTTAATTTTCTTACTAAATTTCACCATTGAAACATGAAGGTTAAATATAAGGAGATTACTTTATATATGAGTACAGATCGACAAAATGCGCACAGTTAACTGACATCTGTTACATGTTTGATAGGAGAATTACTTTAATCTGTTTTATATAAGAATAAATTTGTTTTTTTTTAGTTTTTTGAATTTTTTTTATTATGACCTGTAAGTACAAGAATTGTGTAACTAGTGATCATAATTAGATGCAATTTTATAACTAATTAATTATAATAAACTAAAATAATTTTGTGTTTATTATATGTAATATTATTTAAATTAAAAATGGATAAAGTGTGTGTAAATAATATGTGCGAGTATATGGATAACAATATAATATAGCATATGTATGTGTATTTGTACAATACATATCTACAATTATTTAGGTATACTAATTAAAAATATTGCATATTTGTTTTAAGAAACTAAAAAACCTACACTGGTTATGTAGGTACTTATATTACACAGATTACAATCGGACAAACTGTCTATTGAACAATGCATCCCTGTGACAAAATTATCGGACTAGTTTTATAAAATTTTGTGTCTCTTGTACTTTTGTATTTTAAATGTTCATATATTAGTATATGATATTAAACAAAAATAAATATAACATAATTTCAAATACTTCAGTACTTATTCTAATCAATAAATCTAATCTATTTTATTATTTTCATGTAGTTCTGCTAG
Source organism: Pemphigus obesinymphae (assembly GCA_025469235.1). Classification (NCBI taxonomy): domain Eukaryota; kingdom Metazoa; phylum Arthropoda; class Insecta; order Hemiptera; family Aphididae; genus Pemphigus; species Pemphigus obesinymphae. The sequence continues at coordinate 3,140 of JAIPRL010005598.1, forward strand.
ATGTCAAATTGTTAAATTTACTAAAGATTTTTTTTATTTTTTAGGAAGTATTTGATTATTTAATACAACATAATATCAAGACAGCTGTACATTGTACATTTCTGTTAAAATTCATGAAACAGTATCCTGATCCAAAGTTACAAAATATCATACAAAGTATTCCAAATAATAATAGTCAACCTGAAGATTTTCAATAACTGTAATGTTATTAGCTATTTAAGCAAATTAATTAATGAAAATTTGTAGTGTTAAAACCGAAGTTTAATATATGGATGAATATAATGTGCAAAAATTAAAAATATATTATTAAAACTGAAATTTAATTATTGTTTGGTAAATATGGATTACGAACTCATACAATATTACCTTAGAACAAAATATTACTATAGTGCAGAATTAATTGGAGCTAAGGCCATACAAATAAATCTCAATAGCTCAGTGTACCAACTATATTATGGTCTTTCGTTTGTACTTCAAAATAAATTATCAAAAGGACTGACTATACTTGATGCTTTAGTCAAAATTACAGATGTTGGATTAGCTTCTACATTGGTTATGATCCATGCCCATAAACAATTTGAAGTATTTAAGTTTGAAAAATTTATATTAAAATCAAAATTCTTTTTAATATATATTTTTTTTATAATATAGGTACCTGATATAAACACAATAAACACGTTAGAACATACAATCAATGAATACAGTCATTCAGAAGTTGTATTATTTCATGCTGCAAATGTTTTAATTCTCTGTAATTATTCTGAAAAAGGAAAATATTATGTTACTCAGCTTTTATCTGAATATCCCAGTTCAATCGATGGTTATTTAATTAAAGGGTGGTTGGAACTTAAAGATGGCAAAATTAACAGCGCTAGAAATTGTTTTAGAGCTGTTCTATCACAGGTAATTTTTTATCTTGTAAGTTAAATTAATTTCCTGTATTTGTAGAATAATAATGTTAAATATTAATATTTATTGAAGAAACACGATTCGATTGAAGCATATCTCGGAGAAGCTGCAACTTTAGAAATTAACGATTCCATAAAAATGTTAAATCAACTTATTGTTAAACTACCTGACTTCCTTCCTCCTTTCCTCGAGAAATTAAAACTATACATGAGCATTCAAAATTGGTCGGAAGTTCTTGATACTGCTGATTGTATATTAAACATAAACACAGAAAGTACATTAGCTTTAATGGTGAGTAAAAAATATATTTAAATATTTAACCATAATTTACTATTTATTAATACAAACATTTTATATTTGCAGGCAAAACTTTTACATAATATAGTTGCTTTAGGAAAATTTGAAGATATACCAGAACATTTTTTTAAAACCATTGAAATGTCAGAGCCATGCCCTCATATATTTATCCAATGGTCTTCAGCTATAGTACGAACTTGTCAACATAAAGCTATTATTAGTGAGTGCATTCGTGCTATGCAAATAACTATTGATTTAGAACCGAGTATGAATAACAAACTAGAACTAGCATATCAAATGTATTTGGCTGGAAGATACAAGGAAGCAATCAAACTATATGATGATTTGACAAATGAAGAAGAACCTGTTCCTAAAGCATTAGAAGGAATAATTTTGTGTCAAATTGCAATGAATGACATAAATGTTCAAGTAAATACCTATGTTTTTAATTTTACCGAGTTATAAATCACATAAAGATTTATTTTTGTTATTTATAGATTGAAAAACAAATTGATTTGTTGAATGAAATTCGAGGAGAATTAAAATCAAGTGAATTAATCTTCATAAATGCATTTTTTACAAAAAGCAATGAAGTAAAATCAACTTTAATAAAATCAGCAGTCGAGAAGCAATTTGAATCTATCAAAAACTTACCATTTAATCCAGAATATTTGATTAAACTTAATCCAAATATGATAATGTATTTTTTGAAATACTTGTCCGATTGTTTTTATAAGGAAATAACATTAGAAAAGATTTTGAATATTTGTCCAGGACTTATTCATGGTTGGCTAATGCTTAGTAATATTCAAAATATTGATAAAGCTCATCAGTCATTAGAAAAGGTATTAGAATTAGAACCAACAAATTCAGAAGCACATCTTATGTTGGCTAATGTGTTTGTAAAGCAGGTAAATTATTGTTACCTATGAACAATATATTATTAATTATTACACATATATCTGTATTCTTATAAATATACTATTTTGTGTTTAAAATATTGTGTATTTCTAGGGTGATTATGCGAATGCATCTAAGAGTTTAGATTTAGGTCTCGGCTATAACTTATCTATAAGTGAATGGCCTTTATATAATCTACTAAATGGACTCGTACATAAACATTATGAAAAAAATGATGAATGCATTCGAGCTTTAGAGAATTCATTAAACCATTTGTCAAGTAATGTATTTTATTAAATATAAATAGTATAAATATTAAATACTACTATCATAATTAATAGTAAACTAATATAAGTACTTTATAATATTTTATAGATGAACATAATCTTGAATATAATGATTTAACCTCTTTGTTTATAACATTAAGTGAATGCTATTGTATGGTGGACAAAATTGATAAGGCAGTCAAAGTTGTGAATAAAGCATTAGAATATTTAAAAGATACAAAATATGAAGGGGAAATTAAATTAGCTGATGCAAAAATTGCTTTATATAAATATGATATTAAAAATGCTTTAAAAATATTAAATACAATCAAATCTGATCAAGACACTTTTATTAAGGTTTGTTTTTTTAATTTATTCTCAGATTTATATTTAATAATATTGTATACATTTAATCTATTTAATTGTATTTGATTATTTTTTAGGCCCAAAAAATGAAAGCTGAAATTTATATGAGTACAAATCAAGATCCATTTGAATATGCAGAATGCTATAAAAATTTAGTTAATTCTTTTCCAAGTGTTGAGAATATGATTGAATTGGCGAATGCATATTTAAAAATACAGGTAATTTTTAATCATCTCATCATTCATCTTAGTGAGAACCGGTAATCTGATCTTATTTATAAAAAAAACTAGTTATGACCACATTTATTATTTTACATAAAAAAAATGTGAAATCTCTCATAACTTAAGAACTAAAAATGTTTTAACTTAATAGATAAATAAATTCTTTTGAAATTTAATTTATATTTATATCTTGTCTCAAATAAAAGTATTGCTGACATTTATTACTATAGAATAGCCAAGTTTTGTTTACACAGCAAGTTTACATCAGCAGTATTGTGACATTTGAAGTGGTTAAAAGCAGCAATTGGCTCTATACTGATGGTATTTGCAATAGTAATGTCAGCACAGTTAGTTGTCCCAGATATAATATGATATTTTATAATCAATGAATGTTGTGAGAATAATATACCACTTTAAATATCACACCGTATCTGTCACAGCACTGTAATAGCCATGCCCTACACTAAGTGATACTTTTATATGACACAAAATATAAATATTACATAAACATAGAATGTATGTTTTACATAATATATTTATGGTAATCTACCCGGTAATTTGTCATGGTATCATAATAAAACATAAATATATTGAATTTTCAATCAAACCATTTTGCACCAAATTAAATATTTAAAAATACAATTAATTAAAACTTCACTTTCTAAATAAATATTTAATATAGTTTTAAAAAGTCAAAAATAAATTATCGTTATTTTCTTAATTTTTAGGCTAAATACTAAACTTTTGTTAGGTACATATAATAAAATGGTCTTTACTAAAATTAAAATGTTGCTGTAGATCACACATTCAATGAATGCCATATTATGTTATTCATTTGGCAATGACTTATATATTTTGATATTTTGTTTTATTTCTTTTACTTTGAGTTATCAAGTTAGTTTATTGCAATTATGAAATTTGATATACTAGGAACCCGATGAGGCCATTAAAGTTATCAAAAATGCATTGAGTTTAAAGAATGAACCATCTATGTTCATAAAAGTAGCTCAAGTATTAGCTGTAACACACCAATATGATGAGGCGATAAAATATTATAATAAATCAGGTATTTTATCAAAATAAAATCCTAAAATAAGGATTTCGACTTAAATTATTAAATTGTTTTTGTGTTTATGATTTAATAGGTAAAGACGGTGCTTTACAAATGGCTAATCTTTTGATCAAATTGAATCGGTGTGATATGGCAATTCAAGTTTTAAATCCACTACCATTAGAAGTTAAAGTTATTCCCATGGCAAATGTATGTTACTAATTATTATTATTATTTAATATATACCTAATAAATATTTATATCTATCTATCTATATCTTTTGTAATTCACAGGCTTTGGAAAAGAAAGGAAAGTTGGACGAAGCACTCGATTTGTTAAAACAATGTTCTTATTTAGAAAACCAAGAGTTGAATACTCGATTAAATATATTAAAACGTAGTGGTGAGATTGCTCACAAGTTAAATCAAAATGATCTTGCTGTTTCTTTATACAAACAAGCCCTCATTCATGTTAACGCAGATAGTGAAGACGCAAGCTCGTTAAAAATAAGTTTAGCCAAATTGTTCATGCAAGTGAGTTAGAGTTAAAAAAAAAAAAATTATAAATAAAGCAGTATTTTAATTTAATATAAATCTAATTGATATATTATGGCCGGGTCATTGAAGATTTCAATGAATTTTTGATTTTTATATAATTTACAATATACATTAATATTTTGCAATTATCAAACTGTAGGAATAATATTATCAATGACACTTTAAAAATACTTTGGCCATTTGAAATTAAATACAACAAAGTATTTTTATTTTTAATCGATTCCACACCATACATAGTGAAAATAGGTGCGTTACCCAGGCACCATAATGTTAAAAAAAATTTTTTTTTTTATTTATTTATTTATTTTTACATAGAAACGGGCTTTCGCCCAGGTAAAAAGGTACATATAACATAACAATATATTTAATATGATAAATTATTAATAACGGTTAATAAAATAAACTAATTTAACTTACATACTAAAGAAGTCCTCATTTGCTATTTTCATCATGCGATTTATTGGTTCATTAGACATGTAATTAGTTGAATAGAGAGGGACACAAAACGGAGTTTTGTTACGAGTAAAATGTGAAGGTACTCTAAAATTAACTAGTGAGAAAAGTGTTGGAGCTTCAATATCCGAAGAAATAAATGTTGTGAGGAAGGCGGTATTTTGAGAATTTCGACGGTCAGCTAATGGGGATACTGGATAGGTTGAGTTTAGATAAGACAGGGGAATAATCATGAGGATGGCAAGGAATTTTCAAAGAGTAACTTGCATAATTGAGAAATTTCCTCTGAACACCTTCAAGTTAATGACATAAATTACTATAATGGAGATCCCAAACTACTGAACCATATTCTAGGATTGGTCGAACGAGAGCACAGTAAAGAGATTTAAGTGAATTAGTTAATTTAAATTCACTTGAACTCTTCTAATGAACCCAAGTAACTTATAGGCTTTACATGCAATGTTAGTTATGTTTGAGCGTGGAGAAAGGGAAGGCTTGAATATAAAGCCCAAGTCATGTAGAGAGTCAACTGATGAAATTCCAACTCCATTAATTAAGTAGGTATTGATTATAAGAGACCGAGTTCTGGTGAAGGACATCGAATGGTATTTAGCAATATTAAAAGCCATGCCCAGAGATTCACTCTACATGACAAACCTATTAAGGTAATCTTGGAGAAGCGAATAATCTTCTGCAGATTGAATAATCCTGTACAATTTCATATAATCTGCAAAACATAGCAGACGGCTGTGGTGTAGAACAGATTGAGCATTATTGACAAAAAGGGAGAAAAGTAAAGGTGAGAGATAACCTCCTTGGGGTACACTTGAGGTGGCAATAAAGGATTTAGACCTAATATCAAATAGCTTTACCCACTGAGGCATATGTGTTAAGAAAGATTCAAACCAAGACAGAAGAGGCTCGCCAAAACCAGAAGATCGAAATATGTGAAGGAGAACTTTGTGATTTACAGAATCGAATGCCTTGGAAAAGTGAGTGTATATCACATCAACCTGAGCACCAATATCGAAAGAATTAAATATATAATTACACAAAGTGATATTACATATGACAGTAGACCGTCTTGGGCAAAAGCCATGTTGTTCATCAATGAGGACAGAATAGTTTACCGACGGTTGAATGTCATTTAATGTGAAAAATGTGTAATTATTAAGAATTTTCAATAATTTCCAAACTTTTATTTAATAAAAAATGAAGACTTTTTTTATTTTAAAATAGATTTAAATTAAAAAGTCAAAATTACTTTTTATGTAAGCTAAATCATATTTGATGTTCCTACATTGAAATAAATATATATCATTTATAATAGATTTTTCAGAAGTTTCAAAAGGACTGATTTTATTGAAATCAAATTATCAGCATAATATGATGCAACAGTAAGAGTATATCTAGAAATAGTTATAAAAATTTCAAAACACAACTAGGAGCATTTACACAATACTGTAATTATGTCAATAATAGACATATCTTATATCTATCTGGTAAAAAAACCATTTTAAAATTTTTCTCAGGTATGTTATTTGTCAAAAAAATATCTGAAAACCATAATAAGTATGAACATTCAAGAGCCTGTGTTTATTATAAAATATAATAATCATTTGATAGATATGTACTTTTGGTGAATCGTACTTGTGCATACCATGGTATTGCACCACTCACATTCATATTCAAAACTCGCAAAACTCTTAAATAAGACACATAACAAAGACCTTTAATTCAAAAATTCCTTATTAATAACTACAGTTTTATATAATTACATATTTTTCAATTATTGTTGTTATTATTAACAATAATAAAAATTAGTTTATATTTTATTTTGCAGATGAATGATTGGAATTCATGTGAAATGATATGTTCTTCACTACTCAAAGATACAAACAATGATTTAGCACTGCTAATTGTGGCTGATTTGTCATTCAGACGATGTGATTTTGTTGCAGCCAAAAAGCATTTTTATAAACTTTTAGAAAAACAACCTACTAATTGGGCGGCATTAGCTCGACTCATAGAAGTCTGTCGCAGAACCGATAGTTTGGAAGAGGTTAAAATGTCTATGGCCCTCGTGAACAAGCACACCACACATTGTGGATTTCATTACTGTTATGGTTTATATTATTGGTATGGGTCAAACATTAATGAAGCAATGAAACATTTCAATTTTGCTAAAAACGATGCTGAGTGGGGACAGCAGGCACTACACAACATGGTCCAGATTTGTTTAGATGAAACCACATTGAATTTAAATTTGGCCAATAAGTTGATGACTGTATGAATCAATAATATTTGTATAATTTAAAATGTATGTGCATATAATATTATACTTGTTTCTAGGAAATGAAACCCAATACACCTGAAGAACAAAAGAATTACAAATTGTTGTCAGCCTATGTATTGTTAGAATCCAAAGAAAAACAATCTATAGAAAAAGCAATTAATGTTTTTAATGAATTGTCACAGGAATCATACAAGTAAATATTTTAGACTGAAAAACTTAATTAAAATTTGTAAAACAAATATTTTAAATTCACAGAATTGCTGCATCTGTGGGTTTGGCCATAGCTTTTATTTATCAAAAACAAGCGCAAAGGGCTAAGACTATATTGAAAAGAATCACTTTGAAAGCTACTTGGCAGTTTGAAGAAGCCGAATATTTGGAACGTAGTTGGGTACTCATGGCAGAATTATACTTCCAATCGGGTAAAACCAATATATGTGTAGAATTGATCAATAAAGTTCTCGTTTACAATAAGTCATCTGTCAAAGGCTTGGAACTTTTAAGTGCCGTGGCGGAAAAGGAACAAAAATATGGTAACTACACATAAAAAATTTTGTTAATGTGTTCAACATTTAAACATTTTATACAAATGTAGATGATGCTGTGGATTATTATGAACGAGCTTGGGCATTATGCGGACAAAAAGATTTTAAAATTGGATATAAATTGGCTGTTAACTTGTATAAATTGAGAATGTTCACTAAATCTATTGAGATATGTTTTGTTTTAAACCCTTCAAGTCCAGAACAAATTAAATTAAAAAAAGATATAATGGACAAAGCGAGATTATCGTTGCGATCACGGTAACTATTTAATTAACACAGTTTAACTCTTCAAATTTTACACTGTCACACTATACGAATTTATTGGAAAAAATATATCACAAAAAATATAAAATTTATTGTACCTATTGTTTAATATGTAGTTTATTATCTATATTTTATTTTCATCTGTAATATAATAAATTATAACCAATATAGAATATAGAATGTGTTCTTATATTTATTTTTTTAAAATAGAGTTTTATACTTAATATTCATACTAAAGCAAACTCTTATATATTATACTTCCAGAAAATAATATGATAATTACTATTGTCAATGAATAATCTATGTTCGGAACTTACCATAAAATGGGGTGACTTCGGACAAATTTTAATATTTTTTTTAAATAACTCAATGTGTTGTTAAAATTATGAAAAATGTATACCATGTTCTTTAACTATGTTGAAATAATATAGTAAAAGAATAATAATTAAGTTCATTAAAGTTCCTACTTTTTTTTAAAGTTTACTTTGTCCAGAGTCGCATGCAAAATGGGGGCGACTTCGGACACATATTATTTTTCATTGAAAACCAGTGTTATACTTACATTAGCTGACTTCGGACACTTTTTAAAGTTTTAAAAAAACAAAATTAATCGAGAAAAATAAAAATAAATAATTGTATTCCTGTAAATATAACATTATATATTATATATATTAATTAATACAACTAAAAAGTTCAGACACTTTTTAAAGTTAAAAAAAACAAAATGGTAAGAAATAAATAAAAAAAATTGTGTTCCTGTAAATATTATTTAATAAAACTATTAGGTATTTTTTACTAAACTATTGGATAATCCTAATTGTCAATTTATTTATTTATTCATTGAAAATTTGTTGTATCAATCTTTTCGAAAATAAAACGTCCCTGTTTCATTATTTTACTGGGCACTAATTTTCTAACTATTTGCCTCTTCTTATCTTTGATTTGTGGGAACACAAAATATGACTTCTTGCAAACTTGTTTTCTTTCTCAAAAAATTCACATAAATCAATGGAGATTTGTCCACTTTTTCCACTTGTCCAGTATACATTATATTTCGTTTGTTTGTTTCATATTTTATTAAAATGAAATCACCCTTTTAGATTCTGAGCGTAGCTAGGGAGCTATTGGTTTTACAATAATGTTTATATTTTTTTCTCTGTTATCAAATTTACTACCAGAAGGAGTGCTCCAATCTTTACATGCTTACATGGTAGGAAATTTCATCTAGTTGGTACTTTAGAGAGGTCATTTTTCGATTTTCTCAATAGTTTTTTAATGCGTTAGGAAAAACTACCAAGAATTGATGAAAAAACAGCAAATATATGGTTTCATCAAATCGAGATTTTTCATTTCTTCGTAATTTCGAAAATAATGACTTCAAAATCTTGACATCTATTCAATATTTAATTTAGTAATATATTTACGTTAATTAAGTTTTTTTTTTTTGCAATTTTGTGCTATTTATAGACATTTTAGTTTTCGAGGTTTCTAAGTCCTAAAAGGGATAATTTTGGGTTTTAAGGACTGAAAATTTTATACAGCGTTTTATATACGTTACTCTAATTCAAAAATCTCGAAAATCCGAAATCCGTAGTCACAATTTTTTTTTATAGCCGTTTTCATTTTTTCGACAAAATAATCAATTTTGAGTTATTAAGTCCAAATAGTTGGTAAAATTATAATTTAAGACCTGAAAAAATTTAATATATTACTATATATAGGACTTTAGTTCTATAATTAATTTAATTAAATGTTAAAATTAAAAAAATCAATTAAAAATGAATGTAATGTTAAACATAGCTAGGTTTTGACTACTGAGTATAGCTGTCGATACAGTAGCTCTAACACGCTTAATATTTTCGCCAAATTGAAGTGTTAGAGTATTATTTCTTTTCAGAAATAATTTAACCCAGTCTCTTCCGGGTAAATTATTTTTAAATTTATTTACATTAGGTACTTACATTTTTACCTAGTCTGTCTAAATATGATTTAACAACTAATTGAATATCTCGACATTTCATTGGAAACCTCCATTCTGAACACTTAAATAATCCTTCAACAAGTTTAGTTTCTTCATTGATCCTTAAAACGGTTTGTCCATCATGATTTTTAATATATTTATTTGTATTTAAATGACCACAAATCGTGCTTTTTGGAATTCCATATGATTCTGAAGCACATCGAATTGACAATGTTTTTTTGTCGGACAGAATCGACTGCTTTTTTTGATAGCGTTAGGATTTTATAATTTTGATAACCCCGACCACCTACTTTTTTTACGTATTATCTGGGCATCTTTATCGAAAGTGTGATCTGGTAACTTCAATATCTGAAGTCACCCCAAGTTTTGCAATAATTGTATTTAAAAAACACTACAACATGGAATTTCACAACGGACTTTTTTAACATAAATAAATTGATAGACGACAAAATTATGAGTTGATGAAAAAAAACCGCGTTCAAAAATGTTTATTTGTAATTGTGCTACGACAGTTATCAGTTTGACAATTCAAAATATTGTGAAAACACCTCTATATCTCCATAATAATATTCTGCATTTTATTATATATTTATTAATAGTATCATTGATTATATATATTTTGTAATATAATTTAGAGCTTAAAGACCTATTGTCAAATTTAATGAGAAAAATAATATCACGTTAACCTTATGAGTTTTATGGAAAATATTGTCTGAAAAAAAAGTTATGGTATTTTTAAAGTTGTTGATATTTTTAAATAGCTTTAAATTTTTTGCCAGACGATATTTTACAAAAAGCCGACGAGATAAAATCTAAAATATTCCTCTCTTTAAATTTTGTAATAGGTGTTTAAACTCTAAATTTAACCTAAACGCCAAAATTTCAATTCTACGTAGTGTGATTTTGCTATATTATCTGTTAAATAGATAGTGACAACAAATTCGGATATAGCATCCTCTTAATCTGATTTCTGGATGGCGATATGCCCTATTTTGGGTGATTATATAGTTGCTTCCATATTATTCGGTTGCCATGTCTAATCCGTGATCTATCATCCACCGATGTATTATTAGCAGAGCCGAATTGAAAATCTACTCAATTAAATCTGTGTTGGTGCATTGATGAGAATCATCTGAGAATCCTACCAAACTCACACCCTCTGGTATTCTAGATTTTAACAGATCTTAACAAATCATCATAGAATAAATTCCACAGTATAGGCCCAAGCACTGATCCCTGCGAAACACTGCAGATCATCTGTCTACTGATGACTTAATCTGATTCGTTAAGCCCTAGTTCCAATAATATACGTTGTTGACTTAAAAACGAGCAAATTTACCAAATATTTTGACTCCTGCTTTTCCTTTATCGCCTATTCAATATGTATTCAAAGCGCTGAATTAAAAGTATTTCTCGCATCAAAAGTTATTAGAATAAACAGATCCTTATATTTCCATGTACTTCTTCTCACCCATTTAGATTAAACTAAGATGGTTTTGATGGCATTCAATGTAGATCGTCCTCTCCTAAATCCAAATTGAGTTTCGGAAAGCCCATCGATGAGCTCGATGTGTTGGTTTAATCCTCCAAGGGTTAGCCGTTCCAAGTGTTTTCCTATCGCATCTAGTAAACAAATGGGTCTATAATTAGAGGCATGAGAAACTAGTTTATCCTTTCCTTTGTGTATCAATATTAGTTTTGTTATCTTTCACCTCTTTGGAAATATTTTATCCTTGAAGTACCTATTCATTGAAGACGCCTAGCAGCTTTACTGGTTTTTTCCTGACCGCCATTATTAGTACGATATTTGGAATGCCATCCGGTCCTGGAGCCTTTCTGAAAAAAGTTCCTCTCTATTGAGCGGCTCTGGTTTTTTGTTCCGATTCCAGTTTATTCTCTACAAGTATGTTCCAGTCACAGATAGGGAGAGTAGGAAAGAGGTAATTCACTATCTTTTCTTCCCTGCCACGGACTGCGAGACTTGGTGGATCAAATCGCCCATGTACTTGACTTTTATTGTCAAGCACAGTCAATCCCCATTCCGGTGACTTCGCGTTAAAATCTTCCACGAGAACGAATCCATTGGTTGGATCACTTGCCTCTTGGATTACACAGTCCATTCATCAAGGAATTTGAAGGGAATGAGAAGGGTGGGGTCTGATTTATACTATAAATAGTTTTATTTTATCTTTGAATATTTAAAAAAATTAAAAAATTGTTTAGGAACGAAAATTGTTCCTTCGTTAAGAACGAGAAAATGAACTAGTTCCTTTTTTAAAGCCTGAAACGGGAAAGGATTTAGTTTCTGTTTAACAAAAGGTAGATCAACTATAAATTGTGCATAAAATTGACACCAGTCGCTGTTAAATCAAACACAAATTTCTATATGTGTAGCATAAACTGGCGAATGGCGATATTAAGAGGATGCCACACATGTGTTAATTTATTATAAAAAAAGTTTGCATGAAAAAATTGTTCTCAGGCTGTAGTTGTAATTAAGAAACAAACATTTGACGTAATATTGTAGATAAATATAAAATAAAACCAAATTTTTACAAAATAATTTGTTTTTTTTTTCAACAAGTAGGTACCTACGTATTTCGAAAACAATGTTCGGCGTACATTTTTTTTTATAGAACAGATGACTTCATCCATCGATGAACACCGGCAATATAGTATCGCCATATGGTTATCAATCGAAGGGTCATACCGACCATTAAAATGTTTTTATTAATTATTTTGCTAACAATTTTAATAAATTATTTTGTAGAGAATTTAGATCTAAATTTAACAAGTTATTTTTAATTCATTTAGCCATTCTATTAGGAAAACGATTTTAATTTTTATTGGTATACTTGGGAATAACGCCATTACATCGAATGAAATTAATATTTAATTTTCTTTGATTTTGACGTTTGATAATTTTTCTATTAGATTGATATTATTTTTAACTGACATACTATTGAATATCTTGAAAGATGAAAAACCTCTAACTAAATATTTTGCCAAATTGTATGTTGAAGAATTACTATTTGACACTATAGTTTTCATATTATCTCCTATACTATATGGGCGAGGCTCATCGAGATGTCATCTGTTCTATAAAAGGGAATTTTTACTCGCCGAACGATTCAGTAGTTGTTTAACACTGAAAATGGAAATATTGTTTTTTAAATACGTATTTGTTAAAATAAGAACAAATTATTTTGTAGAAATTGGGTTTTATTTTTATATAAATAATTCTACAAGTAACTCAACACCAAAATATTGTAGATAAAATTATCTGTATTCTACTGTCGTATTGAAAAAAAAAAAAACATAAAATCTTAAAAAAAGTAATGAATTATGTAAAAATTATTTTTTCGAGATTTTTACAAATATCATAATATTAGTTATACTTGTGATATCGAACAAAAATACAACGATAAAACAAAGATAGTTTTGTCTACAATAATGTGTCAAAATTCGGTTTTTTGATTATGACTACAGCCCGAGAACAAATTTTCTTACAAAACAGTTTTGTTAACAAAAAGTGTGATTGTGCGAGCACAAAACTATAAAAAGTGGTACTGACACAAATCTTTTTGTAATAAAAAAAAAAATTCCGTTTTCGTATTGCTCTACTTATAATACACATGTTCTAGTAATAATTTATCGATGTTAATTTACCAAATAGTTCCATTATCAAGTTTAATTAATAGATCATACAATATTGATACTAATACAGTTGATCTTACCGTTTTACCATTTTTTGTTATTAGCCATGTAATATTTTGATAAACATTATGACCTATACATATTTTAATTATATTAATCTGTTATCCCCATTTTTATCTTCCATGTTTCCAATTTAAGAAAATTTCTCATGTATTCTGAACTATTTTTTCGAAATTGTAATAGAGAATATTTAAATTTTAAACATTTACAGAACCATTAGAAGCTTTAATGACTGAGTAAAAAAATTGAGTTGCATAAACGTTCTTTAAATATTATAGAGCCATTAAATTTTAGTTTTACGGTCCATTAGTTAATCATTCGACTCTGTAAATTTCAAAGCTTCATTAAAACTGGTTATTAAACTTATCGGAAATATATCTGGTTGGCATTGTTTTTCAAATTTCATTATAACATTTTATTGAAAATATTACATTCACATTTTTAAATAATAAAATAAAATTAAAAATATCGTAGATGTATAATGAAAATGTATAATGACGAACCTTGTCTAATAGTCTGCTTATCACACTTATCTTTTAAGAACTTAAATATTTTTATATGTATTTATTTATTTTAGTAATGTTGTAATATGTAATATATTTCTGGTTACAATAATTCATATATCTAAAATATTTGTAATCTGGCCAAATTTAGAAATTCTAAAAAAAAAAAAAATGTTCATTTTTACATTTTACTAACATTATTAATGTTTCTATTTATTTTTGAAATCGGTTCAAGTGGCTTTTCAAAACCCGGTCAAAATGCATTATGTCAGTAGTAGTAAATTACACTGCATATAATCTATTTCAATAGAGTTTATGGCTATATAGAGCATCTCATGAATGTTATGAAAATATTAAAGTAATTTATAATAAGTACATTTATTTATATAATATTCATATAAATTCAATTCAAAGTAGATTATTATTCGTTATATTTATCTAAGGAAAATTCAATAAATAAATTATTAGAAATTTAATATTTTCAAATGTTGTTATTGAATTTTTACTTACCTGTTATAAAATGAGAGTCCAAATATATTCATTGAAAACACTTTGATGATGACTTAATGCATATTACGCTCTTTATATATGTGTTTTTACCTTATCATTATTATTTAGTACCAATTATTTTTATAAGTTTTATTTTCTTCGAATTTTATTCTTAATGATCGTATAAAAATGTACAACATATTCGTTATGAGTAATTTATTAGATACACAAATTTCAAATAGCCAACGTCACAACATTAAAATTATGTTTTTTTTTTTTGAAAAGATTACAACTTCTTTTTATCCAATTGTTGCGTATCTCAAATAAAAACGAAGTAATAGGTTTTAACAACGTAGTATACCAGAATTTTAATCGTATTACATCACAGAGGTAAGATATTAAAATTTTTAAATATTATAATTATAACTGCATATGAATAATTATATTCAAAGGTTATATTATAATAAGGCATTATATTCTACGTTTTAGAATTTGAGTAGAGCAAGTAAACTATTACAATGATGTTTATTTTTACATTCATCTTTTAGTTTTTTTGACCAAAAGGAGTTGAAAAGAAGTTTTGCCTTGCCGTATGTATGTTTATTCTATAGAAATTTGTTTGATACTACTAATACTACTAAACTTTGCTGCACATTAAATTATAAAAGAGCTAAAGCTTATGGTCCAGATGTTGAATACTTCCCAAACATTACAGGGTATGGCAACGATTGTAAATTCATGTTGAAAAGTATGTTGTTTAAATAAAATGACTATTTTAATAATTTAATAAAAAATATGATGGTTTACTTCATGTGTAAAATTAAAATCTAAATAAATAACAAGGAAAAAATCAAAAAAAAAAAAAAATTAAAATATTATCATCGTGATTACAATCCAATTCTGTAAAAATTTCGTCACATAAAAATTACTTGAACGTCTTAACAAATTTACTACCATTAACAGTAATAGTTGGTAAGATTTCATTACGTTGAAGTGAGAATTTTCGAAAAAGTTCATACAATTATTCAGCTATACTGTCAAATGTGTGTTTTCTGTGAAATCGCTTACATTCTAATACAAAAATTATGACGTTGGAATTTATTAGGATTAATCTAAAACAAATTATAAATTGTTAATAGAAGGAATACAATAAATTAAAATTGGAGATTTTTTTTCAATTATCCAGTGTAAAGTGACACCCATAAAACTTCGATGTTTCTTTGATCAGATATCTGCAGTTATGGTTACAAGTAAACGTGGTACTGTAAAATTTTATTGCCTTGAACATTTTTGTACGATTTTCACTTAATAAGCTGCTTCTTCTTGAACACACATTAAGATCACAATTTAAATCTTTATAATAATTTCCATAAAGTTTCACTCTACTACTTATTAAATTTATATAAATTCTTACTATGAATTATTTTAATGAAGTTTTCATCTTTGACAGTTGGTATTTGTAAAAAAGCACTGTCCGGTCCAGTAAAAAAAAAATTTCTTAAAAAAGCCTGTAGACTGTAGAGTAAAATCTATAGTTAGAGTAGACTTAGTCTAGTTAGACTACTCTAGCTGTGTATGTACACTATAAAGAAATAGCTACATAGATCTACCTAGGTCAGTCCTGTATGACCTGTATACATTTGTATATGATATTTCTCGAGAGAGTATTTTCAGAGCGTACTTAGTTGATGGTAATACTTTGTACGAAAAATGTGGGACCAAAAACGTATTTGCATCTGCAGTTGTAATGTAGAAGAATTTAATTAAAAAAAAAAAAAAAAAAAACAGGAAATTTTAAAAAAGAAAAAAACGAAGAGGTTGTGAATAATAAATTGGATTTAAAAAAGACACGAAGAAGGAGTGCACACAAAGTTACGGAAAGAAATTAGTATTGAAGATAACATTTCGTATGAAAATTTCATACGAATGTTTAAAAACTGATTACGATAATTTTTTAGAAAAAATTACACCGAGAACTGTAAAAAAAGATACTCATCTCCTTATAAACTTATATAAACAATTTTGAAAAAACAATTGTACATTGTACTTATTGGGTATCATATGTTATCAATGTTTATTATCACTGTACGGGTAAATTGTTGATATTTGTCTACGCTCTTCGTTTGTTCTCTATTTACTTTATTTAGCATGTTGAATAGAGCTAGACTAATCTAGCTAGAGCGTTTTATTTCTGTGTACATTTTCGTTTGTTGTTTACTCTACCAAGCGTTTGTTGGTCTAGCTAGAGTTTAGAGAGGTAACTGCTATAGCGTGCTCTAGGCGTTGTGTACACTATCTAGATTAAACGTAGAAAGCTCTAACTGGGCTTACTCAACGAAAAAAATCTATAGTGTACAGGTACCTGTATATGTTTGCAACGACTCAAGCGGTTCGACTGCTCTCTAACGATGATCTCGGAGTGTGGTTTTCAAGATGAGATCGGCGTGTGCGTTTCAAAAACAGACATCGCGCGTGCTGCTCTGGAAGCAGCTAGTGTACTGCGCGAGTCGCGTAACTTGTCATCGTAATTTTATGGACTTTGAAGCCAAATTTATTGCGTTCGTGTGCCCGGGCCACAGTGTCAAGAGCATCAATATAGCATTATCGCAATAGCGAAAATATCGGAATTTAAACGAAAAATCTCACGAAATTTACGTTTATAAATAAATACATTTAAATTTTCCAAATCTTCTTCTTCCTCTTCCAAATGAAGTTTTACTATTACATTACCTATTGTTTTTAATAACTTGATCCATAGCATAGGCGTAGCATAGGAGGGACTAAGGGGGCTAAAGCCCCCCCCCAGTATATACTCAAGCCCTTCCAAAAAAATGTTTAATAAGTGTTAAACTCTATGTGCTTGTACAGTATATTTTTAAAATTTCATTTCATTTCAATATTCAATACAATTCTTAATGGGTTTGGATAGTTTTATGATAATGATAAGAATTTAATATTTCATAAAATCAATTATTTCTTAAAAATAACATATATTAATTATTAAATAAATAGGAAGATTATTTCATACTGGATAAAATTGTGTATATTTTTGGGAAATTTTGTGATAAACGATATAAAAGATAAAAAAATATCGTTTCTCACTTTCTCAGTAAAATCCCATGATATGTTATTTTATAATAATAAGAAAATTAAGAAAATAATATACTTATTTGTTTATATACTCGTATAATTGTTTGTACATTACATATGCACTAGTACAATTGCCTATACTAATACACCTCAATAAGAAAATTTGCATTGTTCTTGGGACAAAAATTAACAAAATTTAGATCATTTTGCATATTATCAACGTGAAGTTAACAATCAAGTTTAATAAGTAACTTATAAAATTAAAAGTTAATTTGAATAGAAGTATTTGACGTTTAATATAAAATTAAATTTTAACTTTTAACTCATTAATTAGTGTATCAGTTATTACTAATATTACTAATATACTACTAACACAGAACTAAGGTGTGAGCTATTTAGTATTTGGCTAAACAGTAAGGTTGTGATGGGTATACTTGTGTATTTGCTTGAACCCTATTTCTTATTTTAAAATTAAAAATTCTATAATTTAATAATAGGGAATTTATTGTCTTCTCCTTGGCCAAATAGAAAAATTATAAACATGTTATATATTTAACAATATAATATTGTGTTATTGCTGCTATCACTATTAGGTACTTACCTATATATTTTTATATTTAATCCGTTACTCGTTTTTATTATATCCTTCCCGAGTTTGCATTATCCATTGGGTAAAGTTATATATTTCTTGAAAAATATTGCCATTGATAAAATTTTCAAAAAAAAATTTTTTTTGAAAATAAATTATATTTTATGAGTTTAATTTTTCATGAAATTTTTAACTGAAAGAAGAGTAGGTTGCCATGGTAGAGAGAAAGAATTGGGCTATGCGAGGGTGATGCTGAGGGAAGATCGTGTACCTACTGGTGTTTCTTACAAAATTTATTTACGACTTAGTATATCACGTTGGAACTATAGCCCCCCCCCCCCCATATAGAATTTGTTCACGCTACGCCAATGATTCATAGTAATAAATATATAATATTAATATAATGAAAACTAAAACAACAAAAACACACGTCTTTTAATCGTATACAAATGTCGTACTGATATGAAAATATAATGCCAGTCGCAGCGTATTCGGTCATATCTATAAACCACTATACGAGTACACGAAGTGGCCAATTGTTGCGACTAATCGTTGCGGCCAGCCGTGTCTTGGAAACCGTACCTTCATCCGGCCCGAAACAAATTCCAGATGACATTATACTCTTTGTTTTTAAGGGGTTAATTTTGATTTATAGCGTATACCTGCTTAATAAATAAATTACTTTTATTATTATTATTATTTAAAAAAAAGTCAAGGCCCGGCCCTTAAAAAATCCAGTTTGGCTCTAACATATTTTTTTGAAATCCAGAGTGGACCTAAAATTTGTACAAAACAAATCATAAACATAATTTTTCTTATATTTTTCATTAAATAGACGAATAAAAAACTTCAAATATTTATGAAATTAGCGTTTACAAATTAGCAACCGTGAACATTTGTCTTTATTAGATACACACGTGTAAATATATATTTCGTTTTGGTAATTATTATAACGACTATCTTAAAATGAATATTAATCAATTTTCATCAATATAATAATATATTTAAAGCTAGGGAATGGTATGTAATACGTGAAATTAATTACTAAAAGTACTAAATTATTAAACGACAGTAAATAAATGATCTCATTATAATTTATAAATGATATAATATTATACACTATCATTGTGCAGGAAAAAAAATGTATCGTATTTTCTTTCTAGTTTTCACACACTTTTAGGTCATTCTGTATTCGTTGCAGGTTGCAATGCATCTTTGCTCAGAGCTATCGGCAAATTAACTGTAGTTCTCGCTATTTCCGATCCATTTGTGTCTAAGTCTGTCATATTATCCAACGTGTCAGAATGTATTCCTTTGTCCGTATTTTGGATCTGACTACCTTTATCCATAACATCTAAAACCTCATTAGTTTTGCCATCTCCAAATTTTTGTTCCATTTCGATTACATATTTAGGTATCTCGTGTATATTGTTCCTATTGTTCGCCAATAACATTTCAATATTACCATCCGTATCGTTAGACATAGGGACTATATCACTTAAATGGTCTACAGCGAAGTTTACTAGATTGGTAATTTCGTCCTTAAGGTTTTTTGTCAAACCAGTTCTCGATATGCAGGGACACGGTTTTGGATCATTATCTATATTCTCATCGTCCTATAAGTTAATAAAATTACAATTATTATAATCTATATATGTCGAAGAAATATCATACAGTTTATTGAAATTATGTAACATGCTCTGAATATGCTCACGAATAGTTATGAAACACCTATACTACATGTATATACATGCAATTTTATATTATATAAGAGTGTGAGTATATTTTGCATTGCAGTGAA
>JAIPRL010005599.1:0-31284 GCA_025469235.1 Pemphigus obesinymphae
ATTAAGTGTGGATGGACGAAGTGGAGAGAAGCGTCAGGTATTCTGTGTGATAAAAGAATCCCTATTAGGTTAAAAGGTAAATTTTATAAGGCAGTGGTGAGACCTGCAATGATGTATGGAACGGAATTTTGGGCATTAGGTAGAAAGATAGAACAGAGAATGAGTGTAGCTGAAATGAGAATGTTACGGTGGATGAGTGGAGTTACTAGAGAGGATAAAATAAGGAATGAGTATATCAAAGGTAGTATAGGGGTAGCTTCGATAGTAGACAAAATGAGAGAGAATAGATTAAGATGGCTCGGGTATGTATTAAGGAGGGAAGAGACTGAGGCAGTAAGATTAGTAAGCGAAATGCATGTTGTTGGTAAGAGGGGGAGGGGAAGACCGAAAAAGAGATGGGGGGATGTAATGGCGAGTGATATGAGGAAGGTGGGAGTAAGTGAAAAAGATGCGGGAGATATGTGGAAGTGTAGGACAATGGTGGCCGACCCCAAATAGTTGGGAGAGAAGGCGAAGGAGAAGAAGAAGGAGAGTAAACTTTCACCATATCCTGCTTAAAATCTAGAACTGGACTTAATACTTTATAGTATTTCATATTTATATATTATAAACATTTGGCCTAGGACGACATTTCCTAGGACGACACGTACATTATTTTCCGCTGAAACACCCGATCATATCATAATTTTTTTTTCCTTTCATAATATCTCATATAAATATATACATATCCCTCACATATTACCAGCCATCTCCCTCCACTATTCAAGTCACCACCGATAAGCGCGGACCGGCGACATAAATAATAATAAATAATAATATTTATTTCGTAATTATAAATAGTAAAGTCCCATGTACATAATGTGTTTTTTCTCTCTATAGATAACTGTTGTGTCCGTTATCTGTAGAATAACATTTTTGTAATTAATATAATGTCAAAATAATTGATATATATGTCGATAACTATTGTTAATTATCCGGTCAATCGCAAACACAAAACCAATGTATTCTATTCTTCACTGTAATAATAATGTAATCAATAATACCAATATTTTTAAAATTTAAACTTTTCTTTTTTGTATTTATTTTTCCCTTTTTCTTTTTCTCTCTTTTAGTTTGTAAGGTAACACAAGTTCGTTGGACTCCGGCCACCTTGAGTCTCGGTCCTACGGTGGACCCAAGTCCTACCTTGGGTTTCTAGGGTCAACCTAGCCCTTTAGGGGACTAGAGGGGTCACAATATCTTTGTCGTATTCTTATTTATAGTAGATTTTTTAATACCCCAATGATTTTTAGTAGTTACATGTCCACGAAAAAAAAAGAAATTATTTTTTAAAATGATAAAAGTAAAAAAACATCTATTTTAAATATTTAAAGAAAACATTCTTTAAAATCATCAACATCAACATTTTGGAAAATATTATTTACCAAAAAAATAATATCATTTAAATAATTAAAAAAGTAAAGGTATTTTGTAGATACAATATTGACCAATATAATAATTACAGTACCGTGAAACATCAATAAAACACAACTCATTTATTGTGTATATGAATTCTGATGAAAACTTATTTTGTGATTTTGTTAAAGATTGTGGTTTCACTTTTTACTATAATAAATATTTTTCATATTAGATATTGTAATAAAATAGGGGCTATAATTGGATTATTAATATTAGCAAATATTTTATTGGTTCATGATATTATTTTCGTTTCATCAATAATATATATTTATATTCTATGCATTAATTAATTTATTTCAAACTGATCAATTTATGTTCTAGTTTATTATTAATTTTAAATAATATATATTTTAATGATACAATCAATTATTTTTTTTAAAATTATCGGTAATGTAAAATATAGATTTGACTGTTCTATTACAGAGAAAAAAATCAAAATATAGTTTTATAGCTCGTTAAATAAACTACATTTTGCTTATATATAAGAATATTTTGGATCTTCTACAGCAGGAAACAATGAGTACTTACTATCCGTATGAAAATTTCGAAACTTATACAATTTAAAAACCGATATTGTTATTGATTTATTAAAACGAAAATTTATTCAAATTATTCTACAGCGTCGCGTAAAATTTTCTAAAGGATAAAAGATGTAGTTTCAATTGTACAGCTTGTTTACTCATATATGTATATGCTTCTATATGTATACGTAGGTAAACAATGTACAATTTATATTTTTTTAATGATATGTACTATATGTGATTATGTGAAGTGATATTTTATGTTAGTTGTTCTGTAGCTACAGTTAAAGTTAACTACTTTATTTCCAGTTAAAACATGGCTTTTTCCAAATACAATTGGACGACTGTGATCCTTTGTCTTAGTGTATTCAATGCAGGTAAATATATAATATAATACTATCTATATCATCTAATAAACATGAAAATAAATTTATATGATTTTGTGGTCTTAAAATCAAAAGGTAATGTAAAAATATCTACAAAAATTCTATATGATTGATCTATCTTTAAAGGTTATAGATCTAGAAACATTAAATATTTTGAATTTTTGAGTCATGTGTTATACCCATTATTGTATAAAATTTATATATCTGTATATAAATTTATTCCACTCTATTTATCCACTGGTATAAATTTTGTTTTTATTTATAACTTGTTATATTGTTAACATATTTGTAACATTCGAGATTTTACCATGTAGGTATATTTTCTTTGGGATCCATTGCATTTAACTTAAATGTTTATAAATAATTATTCAATATCTGAGCTTAATTTTCGTGTTTTATTTTTAAAATGTATACATAATATTAATGACATAATTTTTCAACCACGATCAAAATATCAAAATAATCGGCCTTTATTGGAACTGTATAAAGTAATATTATATTTTCTTCATCAAATATCCATTACGCATTTAGATAAAATGTGAATACTGCAGTCCATTAGTCTTCTTTTTCTACAATATTTTGATCAATTTATAATTGTTTTGTTATGTTCCTATTTCTCACCAAAATTCATAATACTTCAAATTTGACCAATTACCTATATTTACCAGGCTCTAGCATAGATATCTACGGTAATTGTAGTATTAGGTAGTATCTTAAGGCGTAATCTTCCTTATAATTAATGTTTTATTATAACAGCTTGTGTAAACGAAATAAAGGATAATTTTTTTCAATTTATTTAAGAAAAATAAATAAATTTATTTTAATTTTATTTTATAGCTGTTCATATAAGTTTTGAAGTACAATAAAATATTTTTTTAATATTGTTTTAAAAGGAAATAGAGGTGGAGTGGCTTCTTTTTAATTACCTCAACGGGTGATCACCTACAGGTTGCAATTTTCAATCTAAAATAAAAAAAATATAAATAATTTAAAAGAAGAGACCAATCAATGATCTAGTGAAGCATATATAGTTCATCAGAAATATTAATTTTTACAAAAATAGAGTTAATTTGAAGGATAAAAAATGTTATAATGATCAAATTGATCAAAAATCTGTCCAAAATCGGTCATAAAATCGTTAAATTTCAATCAATTAATAAATTCTAAGTACTTCACCAGAAAATGTCATGATAAAGCTACAGTTAAAATTTGGAGTTGATCCGTTGAAATTTGAAGGCGCTAGTTCTTCGTTGGTTTTTAAAAATATTGATTTGAGAAATATGCATTTATATAATTTCAAGTATTAAACTATTTTAAATTTATTTTTTTTTAAATATTTAAATTTAATGTTTACCTTTAATCTGTATTTCCTGGCCATAAAATTGGCCTTCCAATTAGAATTCTTCTGTTCCTCGACCTTTATTTATAAAATAATAATATAATTATATTTATAATTATAACTAATAATGGTAAATCGGCATGGTGACTTTAATATAAAATCGACTGTTTAGACCATTTAAAAATTTTCCCTCACATACAGACTTTTGAGTATCATTTTTAAATAGATACCTAAGTAAACATTTAAGCCAATAAAAATAAAATGGTCAGCAAAAATTACTAAAATTACTAGGTAGAATTAAGTTACAATAGTTACTGTAACGCAATTATTTTTTCAATTAACACAGTACCTTATACAATTAGGCTACTTATTTTTTAAAGTAACAAAAAATGTAACTCCATTACTATTAAAAAATAATTTGCACGAAGTTGTGTGATATTTTAGACGTTACATATTTTCACCATTTTATTCACAATTATAGAAGACCAAGAAAAAAAATGAAGACATTAAAATATATTGTCAAATCTGAACAACACGTGATTAATTTTAGATTATACAACCATATTTTGTTTAATAATATTAAGTACCTACTTATATCTTAATTATTATTTTTATGCTCGTTAAATATATATGAAGTTGTAATTTCAAACTTGCCTTCTGTGTAAGTATAATTTTTGTCTTTCTATTGAAATCCTAAGCACGAAAATAATTGGCGTGGCCGTCGATTTTTATTGTTTTCTATGATATATAGTATTGTACAGTTTTGTGACTATATGGTACAGAATCTTGGAAAAAAAAACAATTATTTTCACTGAGATATTATTTAGCGTATTCTTACTCGAGATAAATACTAGTATTGTTTGTGAATACTAATTGAATGTTAATACTAAGATTTTTCTAAGTTAAATAATATTCAAAGAAAAATTAAGTTGAAGTTAGTATTTATAAATTAAGTTAAGAATCCAAATGTTGACACAATATTGTAGACAAAACTATCTTTGTTCTCTTTGAAAAATATAAAATCTTAAAAACGTCATTCATTTTTTAAAATCCATTTTTTCGAGGATGTTTTTTACTTGGCATAACAACAGTTATATTTGTGACATCGAAAAAAGACGACGGTAGAATATAGAATTATTGTTTATAATTCTGTGTAATAATGTGGTTTGCTAACCATATCTATACCCCAGAACATATTTGATTGTATATTTGTATATCGATTTTATTAACAAATATTGTAATTACTTAAAAATAAAAACTGATACTAGTACAGAACTATTTTTAAATTACTTTTAAAACAAATTTAAATATTTTCAAGTTATAAAATTTTAATTTTTCCTGAAATTTCATAAAAATTCCTTATACAGAAATCCTTAAAAATGGTATGTGCCTACTGTCTCCCAATCATGGTAAAATTATAATTTATAAATGATTTAAATATCTTTAGGAGTATTCAAATTTTGTATTACTTTTTGAAAATAAATTGTATTTACCTAAACGAAAGGATTTTGTAATATGGGCCTTTTAGCAAGATTGTGGACTGGACCTATTGATGTCAGTCAGAACTTATATGCTGAAAACTGTATTTTAGATTTATTATACATATATACTTGTACATATATAATGTACGACCCTTACATTTTTCTTTCGTTTCGCGGTATTACTTGAAACAGCCCGACTTGTAGTGATTGCCGAAGACTGCCTCTTGAATAGACTTAATATATATATATAAATACTCTTTATTATGTAGATTAATAGAAGTTTATAAGTTTACAAATTTATAAAATTTTACTAATTATATGGGTTTACATAAAATTGGCGGTTATCGCCCAGGAGGGACGTATCCTATAATCCTACTTACAGAAGTGAGTTGCTCTCGCCTAACTCCCAGGCATAGGGAATCGTCACTGCGGGTTCTTTGGGAGTGGAGAGGGGTTACAATTTTAATATTTACAATTTATAACGTTACCATATATGAATACATATATATAAATCTCTACAATGCTTCCCTTACGGGTGGGTAATATTTACTATGGTGCGATGGTGTCCTCATGAATCAATGGATAACGCTCTGATCGTACTGTCCAAGCAGCAACCGTTGATGTGCATAGGCACGTGGCCGTTCACCTTGATCGTCGGTGATGATGCTCTTCAAGCGGTGGGTACGTGAGATCGTTTAAAACACTGCGACCGGATACGGTCCCCAATTGATCCTTCAAAAGTAGGTAACTTCATACGTTGAACGGCTCTCGTTCCCTGGGAGAAGATGATGGAGGCCCGGGGGGCCTTCTCCCAAGTCCGGGGAAGACTTCGTGTGATCAACTACTATTGACGATCGGAATAGTTGATTTTTCACACTCTGCCTTTTCTCCAGAATTTCTCCAGAAGCTGTTGGTACTAGTCTGTGGAGGTACCTTATTCTGATGTTGGTGACTCCGTGAATCCGGTTTGGTCTCTCAGCACGAGATGGTCCGTTGATCTGTGTCAGCGAGGATAGAAAGGTAGGGGAATCAAGTGACTTAACTTACAGAAGTAGAGGTCACTGATAACGGAGGTTGGTATAACTTACTGTAGTAGAGATTGAAAGGAGGGAACTGATATAACTTACTGAAGTAGAGGTCAGGAGAGAGAATAGAAAGATGGAGAATGTAGTCTGATTGATCGACCGCTATTATAAAACTCTTGGTCACAATTCTATTACAATAGAGATATTTCTGATTCTCTTATAAGAAGAGAAAGTGAATTCGAAAATGGGGTGACGACTACTGTGAAATCGTCCCATATTTACGCTATTCGGCCGTAGTCGGGACTGTGTAGTTTTGTACTTCTAGTAAAACCCCGATTCTCCTATAATCTTCCTGGAATCTTAAATATCCGTCAATCGTACTCAGCATTCTCCTGTGTTTATTTCCTTTATTTATTCCCATTGTTTGTATTCAGGAGGTTCTTTTTTGCCGTGGTAAATATCTTATTTTGTTTGTGGTTGTCGGTCCACGTCCTCTATTTTTGTTTCTTCGTGGTCTGCATATAATACTCATGTATTTTGATGTTAGGTTTCACCACTATACCTATACCTCTCTTCCTGTTATGGTTTCGTGTTTTCTTCGATTGTTGTTGTTTTACTAGATAGCGGTACTTATAAGTTTGGGCTGTTACATACTCTACTGCTCTATAAGACAATGTGATAAGACATGTGTAATGGATAATATGATATATTATAATAAAACGGTTTATTTATATATAAAGATACACCTAATAACTAATATCATTTTATATAGGTAATCCATTATAACTTAATAAATAATTGTAATATAACTCGTACTATAGAAATAATAGAATAGCTAAAATAACTAAATTTTAATTGTAAATTATTCACATTAATATTTGTGTGTTTGAAACTTTGTGTTTATGTATCTATTTTAGATTCAATATTGGATTGATTTTGAGATTTTAAATTTTTACTTTGTGTATGTTTTCTTTACGCCATTTGATATAAATAAATATATGTAACATATATAAAAATATATGTAATTCCCTTAAAATAGTTTTTAACATGAAGTACTAATGCATTTAAATTTTGTAACTATATTATTCTAGTGAATTGTAACATCGAGTGTATAGGTAAGCATAATTGTATATAAATATTATATTTAATATGTTGTATTTTTAATTAACGGTCACACAGTAATATGAATTTAGGCAAATAACATAATATAATTAAATTAATATTACATTGTTTACCAAAATTCTTTTTTTATCTTATTTTTCTGAGAGAATAATCCCTATTCATACAATTAATTATAATTGTATATTAGTAAGGGTGTATAATTACATGGTTTATTTAGAAAGATAGACCCTTTGGACTTTTATATATATATATAATATGTATGATTGGTAAAAATACCTAGGAATTGTATAAGTATAATAATATTTATAAAATATAGGTAATAAAGCTGAATATGCCATAGAAAAACTGAGAAATTCCGTGAGATTGGGCAACACATTTCGATTAGATAATTCTAGAAATACGTACAACGTGGTATTGGTAGGGTTATAAAAAAATAACAATAATTTGAGTAGGTAATCTGAAATCTGATAGGATATTATTCGCAAAAAAATTTGTAATAACTTCACAATTTTTAATCATCAACATGTTTTAAATCTGATAATTTGATTTAAATGTAATGTTTTCCCCGAAAATACGCCACCATTATATTTAAGGTTTAGATATAATAGGCGGAATTGAAAAATAACCCTTCGAAATGTCCTTGATATCCAGTGTTGAGCTCAGATAGATAAAATGTTATCTGGAAAATGATAAAGATAAGTTATACTAATATTATCTTGATAAAGATAAAGATAACTAAATAATTATTTTTATCTAGATAAAGACAAATAAAATAACTTTTATCTAAATAAAAATCAGTTAAAAATATTTTTATATATATTCTTTTTACATGTAAAAATTTTAATATTTTTCAAAGATTCTTATTGAATTTATAAACAATATAATACATCATAATGTAATTACCATAGCCACTAACCTCACAAATACAGAATTTGTTTTCCTCTACCGTCCTTTTTACTCCAAAAACATTTTCCTCTACTGACCATAGAAAAATAAAAATATACTGATTTGGGTTCATCTATATAAAGTCGGGTTACTCGTACAGTTTAAATATATAATATTCTTCGATTCGCTTTATAAGTGAAATACCTCGCTGAGTAATTATAATCGCAAATGAAATACGTTTGAAGTTTATTTATATAAAATATATATTGGGGAAAAAACATTTAGAGGAAAATGGTCCGCATAATTTATAATTAAAATTAATATATACCAGGTACCCAAATAATAATAAAAACTAATTTTTTCGATCAGATTCCCCGTAGAATTTGAAAATTTTTTTTGACAAAAAAATTCTGTGTTTAATATGAGATTCTTTATTATCAATTTTGAATCGTACATTTTAAACCTTAAAATACAAATTTTCGAAAAATTCCCTTTACATAATTTTTAAGTAACTCAATAAATATTTTTTAATCTTAAACATTTGATGTAACGTTGTTAGTTAAATGTTTAATAATAAACATTTGATATAATGTTAATTGTTGAGTGTTTAAAAATAAACGTTCAATAAACATTAATTAAATGTTTACCGGTTACGCCGGTCAGGTCTATGTTGTTGGTCGTCGACCGGTTATTTCCGTTCCGACGGTTGAAATTTGTTGGTAGGGGTTCGTTCAGAGTAAACAATACGTCCGTTAAAAGTAAAAGGATTAGTTTATTGAGTCGATCAATAATAGTTAAAAGCATTTACAGTTAAACACTAAGTTTAAAATTATGAATATTAAATAAGACTAAATAAGTACTATTGCTTAACGTATCGAAAACTCGACTGTCGTCGCACATACCCATACATTCATACGACCGTGCGACGGCAGATCGGAAATGCTTATTCAGTAAAATACCCCGTTAATATAATATAGTATAATATAATATATGTTCATAACACCCTCGGGGTAAAATGGAAGATCTTTGCCCATTACACTATTCGGGGTAAAGATTTTCCTGAAATTTCAGCATTAATATTTTTTAAATCTATTTCATCGTATACTTTAGGTAATTGTGTTAGTTTCTTACAAAATATACTCTTAAGATTAAAGTACATTATAATTATAAAAATACTTACACCTATGACTAATACTGTTATAATTACGTACATATATGTTCTTGGAATATTTAAGGTTTCTTCCACTAATTTCCCTTTTAATTGCTTATGTAATTCTTTCAATGATTTCGAATTTTCAATTAGTTTATTTAAATTATTTTTTGTTTTTGGATTTTCTTTTAAAAGTATTATATTTTGTGATTCCGTTTCCATAGATTGGAATTGAGTTTGAAAATTGAAAGAAAGATTAAGTTGTGGGACAAAATCAGTGTATATTTCAGAGATTATTTTTCTTTTAGGAATTAATATTATATTGTGATTGGTATTAGCTTCACATTGATTATTTAATTGGAATATACCGGTACCGTTTATATCTAATATCGCTGGGTTCAATATATTTTTACATTTAATAATAATATTTCCCTTATCTATAACATATAACCAAGTGTTAGTATCTTTTAATCTATGCCATATACTAAAAGTAAATTTTATATATTTTAAATTACAAGTCTCAGGCAACATTTTGGTTGACGAAATATCATTTCGCAAGACTCTTTTACATAATGAATTGGTTGATCATGATAACATATTCTTGTGTCAGTTATTATTTTACATTCTGTTAATTGTTGATTACTTAACTCTATATAATATAAACGGGTCTTATCTACGGCTATATAATCAGAACTAGGTTTTATTATTACAGATATATTGTTATGTAATTTAAAAGGTAGAGGTATTAACTTGTACAATACAAAATTATAATTACTAACTAATGGTATTTCTAAGTTAAAAACTAGTATATCTTGTATATACACTACATTTAATGAGGCTAAAGAAAAAATTCTGATATTCCTGCATTTAATACACTAGGTATGTTTAACCCCTTCGGTAGTTGCGTCTTTATTTCTTTAATTTGGTGTTTTAAAATTTTAGTATCTAGCAAACTGGAATGAATTGATCCTTTGATAGTACCGATAACATGTTATGATTATCATTGTGAGTGAAAAATTTTCAACTCATTTTTAGGAATCTTCACTTCCTTTCTACCGCGGAAGATTGATATATTTTCATTATCATGGATATCAGTAACTGTGTACGGCCCTTTCCATTTGGGGTTAAGTTTCCCTTTCTGGTTATGGTCCTTAAGCAGCACTTTGTCCCCCACATTAATATTTATATTGTATTGATTTTTATCATAAGTTTCCTTAGATTTTTCTTTATTAATTATTAAGTTCTCGCGCGCCAATGAAGAAAATTCTTGGAGTTTTTTACGTAACTCGAACGTATAATCCTCATAATTGTAACACGGTTGTGGTGTTTGGCTTAGCGTGTGTGGTACCTCAACTGGATATCCATAAAGTAATTCATGTGGTTGGAATTTTGTCGCAGAATGGATTGTACTATTGTACGTAAACATATCGTATGAAATATACTTGTCCCAATATTATTTTCTTTTATTTACATAGTGTCGTAGATACTCGGCTAATGTCCGATGTGATCTTTCTAGAGCACCATTTGACTGCGGGTGGTAGGCTGTAGTATTAAATTTCTTTATTTTCAATAACTTACAACACGCGGTGAATATTTTGCTTAAAAAATCCGGACCTTGGTCCGTTACTATTGACTTTGGTATACCATGATGGCATACGAAGTGTTTTACGAAGGCTTTCGCTATCGTATTAGCCTTATGGTTTGGTAATGGTACGGCTGATGAAAATTTAGTAAGATCGTCTTGAATCGTCAAAATATAAGAATTACCGTTATTTAACGTTTCAATAGGACCAACAATATCCAAAAATATTTTTTTGAAAGGCATACTAGCTGTGGCTGTTACTACCATCGGTTGTTGCACTGTACGATTACTAATTTTGTTAGCTTGACATGATGCGCACGATTTTATAAACTCCAATACATTTTTCTTTAAACCTTTCCAAATGTGGTGTAGTTTGATCCGTTTTATTATTCTCGACGCACCTTGATGACCTCCTAATGGTAAGAAGTGAAACTCTTCAATTATATTGTGTTTCTCCTCTTCAGAATAGGAGTTGATGCTGTAAATGAAGATTTTAATTTTTGTATTTTTAAATATGTATCGTATCATAGTACGGACTTGTTCCCAACTCAGTTGATTGCACCCACTACCAATTTTAGGTAGAGCTACTTTGTTTATATTGTTAAACTCACAGAATGTCTTAAGGTTTTTTATAGCAGAGAACATCGTTTCATATGTTGGCTTTTGTTGGAATGTTTCTTTATTAATTATATATATTATGTGTCGCTGGTCACATTGGATCATCGATATTTCTGTGACTTTCTTATCTTGTTTGATCAGTTGATCAACTTATCCAAATTTTCTTCTAAATTCTAAGGCTATCCCTTGCGACATTTAAAAATCTCTAGAAACACAATGACCAAGTGCGAAGTCTTCCGGTGCTTCTAATAAGTTTCCTTCAATTTCAATGACGTTTGAAGTTGAGGTTAACTTTGTTCGTATATTTTCTATATATTTTTCATATGTGATAACTAAATCATTCTCCGTGTGTGGTGAAGAAGTAATCTGAGCGATGCGGCTTAGGGCGTCGGAGTTTGTGTTCGATGTCCCTGGTTTGTAGGCTATATTATAGTCATGTTCTTCTGGTTGTAGTCGCCACCTCATTTATCTAGCCCCTGGATCCTTGACATTGAACAGCCAAGTTATCGGTTTATGGTCCGTAACGAAGGTGAAATGACCTCCAAACAGGTAAGGACGGAACTGCTTTACAGCCCGAATGATCGCCAATAACTCTTTTTCTGTCGTATTATAGTTTTTCTCAGCTTTATTTAAAGTTCGCGAGATATACGCAATCGGCAGGTCAGATCCAATATTTTCTTGCGAAAGGATAGCGCCTATAGCATCATTACTAGCGTCTGTTGTAACGATGAAAGGACGAGAGAAATCTGTATATTGTCAGATTGGTTTCTCTGACAATAAACGTTTTAACTTTAGAAAGGAATGTTGGCATAAATCTATCCAAGCGAACTCTGTGTCTTTTTTCAATAAAGCTGTTAAAGGTTTAGATATTTGGCTAATGTTTTGAATGAAACGTCTGTAGTATCCGGCTAGGCCGAGAAATGATTTGACGTCTTTAGCATCTGTAGGTACTGGAAATTGTGTTACACAGTCCGTGGTCTTCGGATCTGGTCTAACACCTTGATCAGTAAATATATGTCCTAGATATGCGACTTCCTTCTTTAATAATTCGCATTTTAACGCTTGAAATTTTAAGTTATATTTACGAAAACGTTCGAAAACTTCTTTCAGTTGTATCTGATGGTCTTCAAGAAATGTTCCGATAATAATAACATCATCGAAGTAGACGAAAGCTTTTATTCCATTAAGACCAATCAACATACGATTCATCATCCTTTGGAATATTACTGGACTTCTTTTTAATCCAAAGCACATTCTTTGAAACTCAAAATGGCCTTGATTTGTACTAAAGCCAGTTTTCTGTCTGTCTTCTGGACGCAGACGGATTTGATGATATCCACTTACCATATCTAGACAAGTGAAATATTTTGCTTTGTCTAGTTGATCGAGAATTTCCGTGACGTTGGGCATAGGGAAGGCATCCCCGACAGTGATGCTATTCAGCTTTCGGAAATCTACGACAACTCGATATTTCTTATGTCCTGATGCGTCCTCCTTTTTTTGTACTACCAATAAGGGTGCATTTCAGGGGCTATCGCTTGGAGTTATTATACCATTTCTTTACATTTCCTCCACTTGTTTCAAAATTTCCCCCTTTTGGGCATATGGAAGTCTGTATGGTTTTTGATGGATGGGTTGTGACACTCCGGAAGTCTTAAATTCATGATATACTGCATCGGTGCAAGTTATTTGATCTCCTTCTAAATGGAATATATCAGAAAATTCGTTACATATTCTCTAATCATATTTCTTTCTTCTGTAGACATGTGATCTGTGCGCAATGCTTCTCCTAATTGTTGAATACGATTGGAAACTTTTGTATCGATTTTCTGCTTTTTGGAAATTTGTATGACCAAAGCTCCATTAATGATTTCATATGATAATTTTTTCAATTTCGGTATAACCATTGTTACTGTATTTTCTGAACTGTTTAGGTATAACAGTTATAAGCAGCTGTTGATCCTTGATGCAATTTAGTACGTTACCACAATTGACATCACTGGATATTGGTTGTACATGAACTAAAATTTCTTTCAACTCCATATCTGGGTTATTGACACGTACGGGAATGATAGTTTCACTACGTACTTGCAATACCATGGTGGATGTTTCTGGAAACGATAGTTCTCCTTTTCCTACATAAATGATAGCATGATTTTCGATGATAAACGGTTTTCCAATAATGTCATCACCCAGTATCGGAAAATTAGAATTCACAACATAGAAATCAGATGTAAAATTATCTTTTCCATTGGACATGTCCAATTTTGTCTTCCGAATTGTTGTTATAATTTCACTACTTATTCCTTGTAGTTGATGCTTGTTATGTTTATCAACTATTACATCATCCTTCAATGTATGCATTTTTATTAAGTTGAGGTCCGCTTCCGTATCTATGAGTAATCTTGCGGTACCTAAGATACATTGTGGTAATGTATACAGAACGTGATTGTTCTGTACTTTGGTTGTGAAATGGAATGATCTTTTTTATAGCTGGGCAAATGGATTTATATCCTTGACTGAACGCTCGCCCGACGTGCTCGGTCCGGTTTCGTTTCCCGACGAACCTGGTTGATGTCCGTTTTGACGAGAATCTGCCTTCTTTTTTTTGAAATAATCATCTCTGACATGTCCCTTAGCTTTACAATAAGACCATGATATTTTCTGAACGGATTTTGTTTGTTGCAAATTACTTATTTTTTGATCTGTTTCTTGTTTTCGCTGAAAGTCTTTGGAAAATCGACATTGGATAGTATCATGGTTGTTTCTATGACATATGTTACAATAATTTTTTCTACTTGTATTCCTTGGTTTATTACTATATTGAAATAAACGTCTAGCCTCTTTATT
Source organism: Pemphigus obesinymphae (assembly GCA_025469235.1). Taxonomy (NCBI): domain Eukaryota; kingdom Metazoa; phylum Arthropoda; class Insecta; order Hemiptera; family Aphididae; genus Pemphigus; species Pemphigus obesinymphae. The sequence goes on from JAIPRL010005599.1 coordinate 14,418, forward strand.
TGATTCTAATAATTTTTCTTCTTCCAAAGTAACTTTTATTGCCTCTTCGAGTGAAGACAAATGTTTTGATTTTACTATTTACCTTAAATTTTGGTGTAGTCCTTCTACATATGAAGTAAGCGCAGTTTCTTTAATATAACTTCGAATAGCTTTTTCAGGTTTTCTGCCGGTTACACTAACATTGCATAATTCGTGGAATAGTTTTTCAATTTTTCTCGAGTACTTTTGGACCGATTCTGTTGTTTTTGTCTAGTTGAGTTTAATTCCAGTTGAAAATAACCAGGTATTCTCTTAGCACAAAACGCAGATTCAAGTAAAGATTTATGTTCTGCCCAATCAGTAATTTCCCTATTTTGAGTAAATGAAAATGCCTTACTACTTAATTTAGAGCGAATTGCTTGTACAAGAATTAATTTAATAGTCTCCTGTATGCAGGACACTGCGAATTCACATGCATTTAAAAAAGGATAAATATCGTTATCATTCTGCCTATTAAATTGAGGTATTAATTTAATCATTGTTTCCAATGATAATTGAGACATTATAGAACTTTAAAAATCTCTATCGAACTCGGAATTAGAAGAGAGATTGTTAGGTTTATCGAAATCAATAAGATTAATTTGATCAATTTTTAAGAGGGGATCAAAGTCAAGAATTTCCGATTTAACTTTTTTTTGGAAGCGCGTTACTGGCCTCATATAAATGTATATAGAAGATATTACTTATAAATAATAAACAATTGATACATTAAAAACCATGTATATATATATAATTAACTCTTGTGAGTAAATAAGCACATAAAATGAATAACTTACAGTAGTATTAGGAAATTCAAAATGACCGCAATGGTAAATATGACTAATGTAGTTTGGTAGATCTTTAATTGATTTCGTATTGGACTAAGTTCTCGTAGTCGTTCCCACGATGGCTTCAAGTTTCTTCGGACGTTCTACGCTCCGAATCTGCTGGCGCGGAGACCATTAATAAATTATTGGGTTTCGGTGAGGTTAGAACGACGGGCCGATGAATTTGCTGACGGGTGAAATTCCTTCGTGCATCGTATTTATAGTGGCATACTGAACAATGTACCACGACGAAATAATATTTAAATACGAAATAAATGACATACAATAATATTACCTCGTATGAAACAAATCTTCACTTCGGAATTTCTGTAATACTCCTGAACTTAAACCGCGACACCGCTGCCACCAGTTGTTGTGACCCTTCCCGGTTACGCCAGCCAGGTCTATATTGTTTGTCGTTGACCGGTTATTGCCATTCTGACGGTTGAAATTTGTTGGTAGGAGTTCGTTCAGAGTAAACAATACGTCCGTTAAAAGTAAAAGGATTAGTTTATTGAGTTGATCGATAATAGTTAAAAGCACTTACAATTAAACACTAAGCTTAAAATTATGAATATTAAATAAGACTAAATAAGTACTATTTCTTAACGTATCGAAAACTCGACTGGCATCGCACATACCCATACATTCATACGACCGTGCGACGGAAGATCGGAAATGCTTATTCAATAAAATACCTCTTTAATATAATATAGTATAATATAATATATAACCAGTGGTTCATAACAAATGTTTAAAGTTTAATGTAGAATAATATTTCATTGAATATTTAAATATTGGAACGGCCTGGTATCAATCCTTGATTTCGGTCCGTTAAGATAATAACTCGGTTGGTTACTAAAGAAATATTCTTTTAATTTAATAATAATTAATAATAAATTGTAAATGTAAATATAAAAAGAGGTTATATATACAAGGTTTGACGGGGATTTTATGTCCTTAGAGCCTTGCGTCCGGGAGGGACGTTTCCTAGAACCCTACTTGCAGAAAGCGCGTTGCCCTCGATTAACACTCGGGGTCAAGAAGGTCGTCCGACTGATGTCGGGAATTGCGGGATTACAAGTGGAATACAATTTACAATCCGATTATATATATATCTACATATCAATATATTTTAAATAATCCCTTTCGGGTATACTAGATATAGTTTTATAATTACGACTGTTCATATGCATTCCTGGATGGATACATCACCCTTGGTCGGGGGGGACGTCGTCGTCGCGAGTGGATGACAACCGGTACTTGTGGCGTGTGGAGTGATCCTCTCTGCCACGTGGCCGTATAAACCCGCAATCAAATTCGTTGCATATGTTGTATGTTGTATAAATCTTGCCATGCAATTTTATGAACCTCCAAAAATTGTTCAAATAAGGTTGACTGAAAGTGTTTGCGCCAATGCCGTCCTTACCGCATTTTGATGAGGTTGCGGTAATATACAAAATATCTATGCACACAGGCACTCGATTAATGTCTAAACCTATATATATTCTCTTACTTAAAGCTAAAGTACAGTACTATAAAAAAAGGAAAGGAATCTACGACCTGTAATCCGCCTGAACTGGCTCCCACGTTGATGATGGCTAAACTGCACAAACATTTGTGTGGAATGAAAACTGCTCCACACAAGACGATAACCGATCTGGTCTGCCTTCATACACTACTAATCGGTAGGTTTTTACTGTTGATAATCTGTGAAACGCATTGACATACATATACTACGTATATTAAAATATGCTTTAACAAGACATAAAATAACTCGAACAAAACTGTCATGATCACTGAATAAACGCGACTTACGAATTTTCCACTCAGTCGTTTGTACGAAAGAGAAGGCTAGTCCGGCGGCTAGATATGGCGATGACGTCAGCGTTCAAGTCGCATCGCGCGGGAAAAGGAACAAGGCAATCTCCGCGTCGTTTTCCATATCAGCAGTGTAGTTATAGTTCGTGTAATAAATGTTTCCTCAATCCGTGCGTGAGATGTTGGCGGCTAATTTAAATGATAGACCGATCGGGGGGGGGGGGGGAGTTATACGAACTTCCCAGCTGGCATGAACAAAAAGGTTTACCAATATTCTATCAAACCAAATTTTATGTTTATTAAATGTTTATTTAAAGTTAGACATTACATTTATAGGTTGCATACAAGATTTAATAAATGTTTAAATGTTTATTTGGAATTTATTAAATAATTAATTGTTTTAAATATCATAATTTTAAAATAGCATATTCAGCCTTCATATTTAAAATTACATTAAAAAACTTATTACTCATGTCCCGTCAATCTAGTTTGGTTGATAATATATCTATATAATATAGACTATAATAGGTAATATATATTATGACGCTTTGGCGGCATTGTAATTTATTTAGAATATTATATTCTTATATAGATGACAGTGTAAACGTTAATAAATATTAAACTAATAATGTATCTTATTGATACTTCTATTTATGTTACAAATTCAATTTTTATTGCATATTATATAATTGTGTTATATGGAATTTGTATTATTACTGATTAATACTCCGAGAAGTTTTTGAGCATATAAACAAATAAATGTGTTTCATTATCCAATTAAATAAAGACCATATATACATATTGCGTATATGACCTTTTGGTAATTAATGTTTATTTTAAATAATAATAAGCTATATTTTTTTTTTTTTATAAAATACCTAGTCTAATTATATAAAAATAGTTGGTTAGTGTGGATGTGTGAACACGGATGACCTTTCGATTAATTATTCCCTTCCTACCTTAAACAATTACTATTACTATTAATATAATTTGGCAAAAATGTCCATACCCTAACTTACTAATCAGTAACATAAATTGGCCCTCTTTCAGAAACAAATTAATATTATTTTCGTGTAGTCCGTTGTTCGTAACGTACCTACCATTTGGTGGATACAATAGTATACGTATATCTGTGAAACTATGAATCATATGTTTTAATATATATTTATGATCATAAATTTATAAATGTTTACTAATTATATTAAATTCTAATTTATCACATCTTATTTTCGCGAATAGATACTGTTAAAGCATATTTTGGTAAGTAAAAAATAACCACATGTGAAAAAATATACACTGTTAATTTTTAAGTCTAAAAACCTTATCGGTTTTATTTGATTCAGGGTTTGATATTATATAAAAAAAAAAACTTGAGTGATGTATTTAATAATAATAGTTATAGGAAGATATGTATAAATATCTAGGTAGTTAGGTGTATTGTAACTTTTTTTAAATTTGATAATCCATGATATATTTACAATTGGATAATAATATTTTGTCCGAGAAGCAAAGTTGAAATCCAAACAAGAATCCAATTTCATGAAACATCTCGATTTTAACGGAAATTATGATTAACTTATTATTATTTGCGTATATGTACCCCAGTGTTTTTAAACTAAATTTTAGAACACAAATATTTAATAGTGATAATCCAAAATTTATTTACATTTCGTATATAATAGGCATGTGTAATGTAATTAATTAAAATTTTTTTATTAGATATTTTTATGTTATAGTACACTTCTGCTGTAGTCGACTGGTATTAATATGGACGATTTATTTGTATTTAAATAAAAAAAAAACAATTACATTTTTTTTTTTTTTTATTCATGTTTTAATACATATCTAAATTTATATTTCAATAAAAAAGATTCATTTTAATTTAATTTTAAAAAAAAACTATAAAGATTCCAAACAAAAATTGAATCTAAACTTATTTTTAATAAAATATTTATATTAAATTTGTTGAAAAAATAAAAACAATTTATTTTCTGAATTCATTCAAAAATATCTTATTCTAGAAGATCTTTGTAATGTAGCGACGTGCTTAATAAAATAAATAATAACAAATTAATTTAATAAAAATGTATTTACGGGTTATATAACTGCTTGGTGACGGCAGCGACTAAAGATGTACGGTGTTATTTAATTCAAAATTCAATTCGATTTTTAAGTTTAGAGAAAATAAACTTTTGAATTGGATTGAAAATAGGGGGTTCCATTACTTTAGCAGTGTCATTTATAGTTTCAAGTCAATAATTTCAGTGGAGGTAGTGGTCTCTTGAATGTTTATATTACGTAACGTTAGGCAGCGTATACCCTATAATAAATTCGCGGAGAGAATAGGAGTGTTTCGTGCATACGACTGACGAAAATTCGGGTCGCTCCGTTTTCTTTGGGCGGTTATCCATAGTTTGACATAGTATACAGAGCGCATTAAATAACACAAATTATGGATTATCAGTTATCAGTTCTATACGGCCGATGATTGAACACGCCGTAATCACTACAAAATAACATCACGGTGTATAACCTACCGATCAGTGCAGCCAGCACGTGATATTTTGGGTGGCGAGTAGCCGATAGATGATGTTGCGGTGAGGTAAAACGAAAATTGATTTCTGCGCACTCCTAAACTCTCCGAGAATTTAGTATATATGTTTTTAGACGTCCGTTGAAATCAGTGGATCAGATGAAAAAATTTATGATCTATTCACACAGCCATTTTCCTAACGTCCGTTAAAACAATGGATACAAAAAACGTGGCCAAAAAAGAAGGAGCAATACTGTACCATGGGTAATTTTAAACAGTATTGATGATATCACATGTTTTTATGCTTCCTAAGTTAAATTTCTGTCCTTGTATTATTTTTAAGTTTTCTTGGTTTACATTTGTACAAGTTTTGATGTTTTAAAGCTTACTTGTCATAACATATGCCATTATTATTCTACTTGCTAAACGGAAAAGTATTGTATCTACTACATTGTGTGTACAGTCTTTTGAAATAAAATTGATAATTTTACAGCCGTATATTTATTTATAATATATTGATGTTGAATCATTTTCATAAGATCGTTTAAAATTTAATATTTGAATTAATTTATGAATTCACTATAAAAATGTAGGTAGGTACCTACCTATTATACTTATTAAAATTTAGAAACTGTATTATATCTTTATTATTAATTTTAAATTATTGATTCAAATATTATCGTAATTTAAAATCAAATGACATCTAATATGAAAATAAATATAATATTTTGAGTATTTGATACATAAAATCGTTATATGTAGCATATAGTTTTTTGGGTAGCTCCACAATATTCTAAAGTTGTTTTGCAATTTTTCGTACGTTTTTTGGCTTAAAGGCTGTATAGAAGGTGTGCTTCCGGACCGGTTTCGTTTTTGAGTTGGTCCAGCAACAAGCCTTCTCTTTATAAGTTTTTCTAATTTTATAGTTTTATTCACATAAGCATACATGGCCGCCCGAAACCTCGTGGTTTGTCGATCGTTGAGTACACCACCCTTGCCGTTTATAAATAGTAAACAAACGGCCATTTCCATTCGGTGAGTACCTACATATTTTGTCACTCAAATCGTTCCCCGCCTCCACGTAACGTCTAGCACCCAGTCTAGTTCCGGTTCATCGTTAACCCGCGCTCCACGCCCGTGCCTAAGACATGCAATGTGTCTCGATCCTCCCCCACACGAGGAGAAATCAGGACTTGAGCATCAAATATCTCAGTCATTCTTTAAGAGATGTACCAGGAGTGGCAGGATCCCATGCGGACTGTGCATCGATCGCGCTTCCGTCAAACCAACAGATTAGATTATTAAGTTTATGGTTCCAAGATATAAAATAAGAGCTGATTATTATCATATTGTAACGTTATATTTTCATTACCGTTTATTTTATATATATATTGGATTATTTTATAACCGTCCGTTTTTCGTAAATCTAAGGTACTATGATCGCAGCAATCTGGTGCTGATGCTGCAAAACGCATATAAAGCGTATGCAGTATTTTATATATAACTCTTACTCTACCGCTTTGTTGTGCCTTCTGTGGTATCACTGATTTTTAAGGTACATATTTTACTCCCGTAAAAAATAACATATATTATTTCCAATTTTTTCAAGAATAAGACGGACCACCCAAGGATCACTGTGTATCTACTCGTTTTAAGAAACGAACATAAGTGCAATATTAACTCAATCATCCAGCCCGTCTAACAGTGACTTTATGTCTGTCATTTCCAATTTTCAGTCTTCCCAAATTGATATTTTGCTATCTAATAAAACTTTGGTAGGATCATTTTAGACAAATTTTCTGATCTTAAAAAGACCATCGAAAGTCTTGCTAATCAAGTTGTATTTAAGTTTGAAAATGATTTCCTCTGCAATGAACTTTCTATTCTGAAAAACAAAGTCAATGATACGGAGTCCACCAACGCTTCTATTCCACCTACAAATTCTATTTCTCACTTATATCAAGAGTATATCAAAAAAGAAAAATGCACATTTAACGCCATAATTTATGGTATACCAGAGTCTACTTTCAGTGTCATTCCTAACCGGATTATTGATGACAAAACCAGGTTATCTGAGGTGTTAATATCTCTCTCAATTAATTAATCAACCAATTGTAAACTCATTCGTCTCGGCAAATTTACCACTGATAAATATCGCCTACATAAATTAATATGTACATCTAAAGATGATGCCTCTACTCTCGTTTCCGAGTTTGGTAATGCTAAGAAGAATGGGCTCAGTATCTCGGACTATTTCAATATAGTAAAAGATAAAACTTCAATGTAACACCAGTTTCTTCGGTCATGTCATATTGAGTTGGAGTAGTCTAGATGGGGAGACTGATCTTGGTATTTCTTACTTTAATTTCATGCCAAAGGTAATAAATAGTCGTTCAAAAAACTACATTAAACGCCTACAACCCAGGAATCTGGAGTAAATCTGTTCATTTTGTCCTACTGTTAACATCCAGTATCTTTATCAGATATTAATATTATTGTATTATATGTACAAAAGTGACTTTTTCTACAGAAAACTTTATTAAATAGTTTTTTTCGTTTAAGAATAAATATTTAAAAAAACACTAATAATCTACCTTTAAATAATAATAAGTATAATTTTAGTTTATATTATCAGAATGTTAGACGCCTTAGATCAAAACTATTTTATTTACATTCCAACTTTATTCTTCTATTCTATAATATTTACTTACTTACGGAGACTTGGCTCTCTGATGATATATTATAATGCTAAATTGAATTATTCTGGATATACCATATTTAGATATGATAGATGACTACTTTTTTGTAATTGTTTTCGTAGCAGTTGAGTTCTATCTGCAATTAAGGATACTCTTTGACCTACACCTATTCCCTATAGATGATCAAATGTTGAACAATCATCATGTACTTTTAGCTTTCATTAGTGTTGTATAGATCTCCCCATTTGCTGACCTATCACCTTATAATAGTTATGTTAAATCTGTTGATGTTGCTTGGGATTCAGCCAATTGCGATCTTGGTATATTTTTTAGGGACTTTAATCTTCACAGAGTAAAGTAGAGTTCCGATAAGTAGAATCTAGTTTATAGTGGTATGGTCTTTAATAAGTCTTCATTAATTGGCGATCAATTTATCACTATGGATTTTCTTCAATTGACTTCTATCCACAACAGTTCAGGATCTTTTATTGATTTGATTTTTTCTAATGCTCATTTTTCTTCGGTTGAGGAAGCCCCGGACAGTCTTGTTCCTTGTGATAGTTATCATTCTCCTATCTTTTTTAAATACAACATTTTTATTCCTATTACAATGTTCGATGACAAACACTCCTTCCGCGATTTCAAGAATGCAAATTACAATTCAATAACATTGGCATTATCTGATAATGACTGGATATCCATCTTCATCCATAGGCTAGCCGATATCTCAGCTTCAATTCTACGGAATTCTCTTATTGAATATATTAATCACTATGTTCCTCTCAAATCTTTCTGCGAGACATCCTTTCCCATTTAGATATCATCTAAACTTAAATTTCTATTGTTTTTTAAAAAAAGCTCAAAAAAAATTTATTTTTGATTCTAATGTTTTTTCTTATTTCTGTGCACAATGTAAAGCTGAATCCAAATAAAATCTAAGAGCGTATACCAACTATTCACAAATCTGTCTTACTTCCAATTTTCGCGAAATTTGGTCTTTCATTAATAGTAAACGTAACACTTCGTCCATTCCCAACCAAGTTTATTTTTATGACTGTCCTTCTTCCAGTTCTCAAGTTGCTGATTCATTTATTTATTTTTTTGTTTCTATTTATAATCCCCCATCGACAGTTCCTAACACTGCCATTCGTGATTTTAAAATCCACGATTTCCCATTCTTGCCGTCTCAACAATGCTTTTCCCCCAATCAAGTTGCTGAGGCTATTGAGACATTATCTAATGTTCGAGGCTTGGATCCTGATGGTATCTCAGCTTTATTTTTCTTCAAATGTAGGAAAGTTCTCTTATCCTGTACGCATTATTTTTAATAAGTTTATATGTGAAAGCTAATATTCATCCGTTTTGGAAAATTAGCAGAATTACCCTGATTTTAAAATCAGGTGATCCAACTTTGGTTACTAACTATAAGCCAATCTATCTTCCTTTTATTGATAAGCTTTTCGAACAACTAGTCAAAAGAATGCTTTTGCTTACAATATCTATTGATCAACATGATTCTTTTTCCAGGCCACTCCACAATAACTAGCTCTTTGATTTTCTCATGTTTTATTTGTGATGCTTGTGTTGATAGAGTTCGAGTGGATCTTCACGGACTTTTAAAAGGTGTTTGACTCTGTGGACCATATCTCTCTAATCTATATCTTAGATATGTTAGGAATTAGGAATCCGTTTTTGTAATGGTTCCACTCTAACTTGGTTGGTAAATTGCAATTTGTTAACTTATTCGGCGTTTCATAAAAAATTTTCAAGATATCATCTGGGGTTCCCCAAGGTGGAATATTATGTGTTTTTCAATGTTCCCTCTTATCGTTTACTTCTTTTCGCCGACGACAATAAACTTTTCGCCCACGTATTTTCAAAAAATTATTATGATGTCCTTCAGTTGTCAATTGATAGTGTTGTCATCTGGTGCAATGCTGTTGGCTTCTCAACTCTGAGAAATTTAAAGCCATGTCATTTTCTAGATTCTGAGTACTTATTGTTTACAGTTGTTCTCTTAATGGCTAACTTTTAAAGCGTGTCTCTGAGATTTGAATGAAAATTGAAAATTTGAATTCAGAATTAATTTATACACCTACTCTATCCTTTAGATCTCATATCGAACACATTTCTTATTTAGGACCTTGCAGCTTCTTGGGTTTATACGACGTCACACTTTTAATTTCAATTCTGCTCCATGTTTAGCAATACTTTATTCTGTCATTGTACGTTCTATCCTAGATTACGGTTCAATAGTTTGATATCCTTCTCTTCTGGTTGCAAGCAACCTAGTTGAACGAATCCAAAATCGGTTCCTCAGTTTTGCAGGGTTCTTACTAAAAATCAATCACCCTCAGCATAATTATACACCAGTAATGAAAGTTCACTTAAAAACAGGTGGCTTAGGGCAGATCAATTATTTTTTGTTAAATCTACTGCATGGTAAGGTAGACTCATCCCAGCTTCTTGAGTGTATATGTTTACATGTTCCTATGTTTACCAGATTTCATGAAACATTTCTCGTTCTAACCTCTCGATCAAATTTTTTGACGAATGATCCAGTTATCAGATTAGTTAAAGCTATGCGATCTTAAAATTATCATAATGTTAATATTTGGTCTTAATTAATTTGATTTATTATAGTAGTTTTTTTTAATTATACTTTATTATTGTTATAATTTTTGTTACCTATATTCTCAATATTAATTGTTTCGTACTCATTGTTAAAAGCCGTTTGACGTTTAAGTATATATATATGTCTAATATATATAAATAAAATGAAATACCATATTTATTATCTACTATATATATATATTACATACTAATTTATGCTTATTAATGTAAATAGTACATGTATTAAGTACTTTCCAACTTTACTTCATAAAAAATAATTTATATTGTAGTAAAATAATAATAATAATAACAAATATTTGAATACCTATACATGATTATAAAATATTATTAAAATTTGATCATTATGATTTACAATATTTTGGATTAGTAGCTAATTTTTACTATGATTGAACATAAGTGGCTGTGTCCCAGTGGGTTAGAGCGTGACTTGGGGGATGATGACGTGTTATGGATGGTGAATTTTTTTTTAATATTTCCTATCAAACATATAATTTAAATAATCCAATTATACAATAGGGTCGATGTTTTAATCATAAATATATAGTATTTACAAATATATAAATCCAACTAAATCACTAATAATAACTCCCAACCATTCATTTATTGTATCACTATATTAACCTTAATTATTTATGACTAGGCTAAATATATTTATGGTTAACCTCACTATATATATTTTTTAAAAATTATGATTTTATCATATGAAACGGATAAATAATACGTTGACAAAATGTATAGTATGAAATCGAAAATATACCTATATTGTTAAGCGACTATACATCGGATCGATAAATAAAAAGTTAATTTTGGTTGAGATTAACGGTTGGGTCCAATGGTACCGGTCTATTTATTTTTATATTCGTTATCAAAACAAATTGTGTTTGATTGTTGATTATCATACAATCGAATTCATACGATCTATTGATTTCAACGGACGTCAGAAAAATGAATAGTGTGAAAAAGGGCTAAAGTTAACTATCATAGACCTCTTAAATTTTAGATAGCGTGTCTATAGATGTTTACACATCAAAATTTTAGTATAGTGAATAGCCATTTATTATCAATATTTATCAATTTATTTATTTGTCATTTATTTATCAATCAAACTTATTGTATAGAAAACTAAATAAGTGCAAATTACATTAATATGTATTAATAAATAATTTATGATAATAAACTTAACTGTAATCGATTTTATTAGAAGGCAGATGTCACTTAAGGACTTGTGCCCAATATGCATTGACAGATTTGAGTAAGTATAATTAATTATTAAGCAGTAGGCATATCTATGAACAATAAATATTGTACGGGCCAGGAGCATAAAATACTATTATGGGCTTTCCGGACACCTTATTTCAATATACACCCTTTACAAATATATATCCGGCTCGGTCGGCCACTCAGGGTTTAAACGTGCTCAAAATATTATAATAATAATAGGGTAACTAATCGTAATAAATGTTAATTAAAATAATAAGTAATAATAGTATATTATAATAAATAAAAATTACAGCAACACAAAGAATAAATAAATCGACACTAACCACTAACGAAATAAAACAAAATAAATATATATAAAAAATAGCCCTACTGCCTCAACAAATTAATATGTTTCGCACTTAGGCCGATATTATTTCCAAATAATAAATTAATAATAAAATAATATAAATATTAGTTCTATTGGCTTAATAATATAATAATATGAATAAATATTCCAATAATAATTAGGTACTCCTGGTATGCAAGAATATATATTGTATAGTTAGTTTTTTGAGTGAAAAAGTTCAATAGGAATTTTATGGCATTGCTAAAAATTAGAGTGAGCACAACTTCTAATAATGTAAGCGTTGTATCACTAGTTCATAGAGACCACTTTTTAATACTTCAGGACAGTGGTTAAAGTGGGGGATAAATTGGGACGGCGTCCACCTTTCTTTGCTTAGCTTAAGTTTACGTTATGTGAACGGTTCAAATATTTTTTTAATCCTAAGAATAACGTGTAAATATATTAAGAGTATAGGTAACTCAAAAATCCACGGTTTTATAATATGATCGTACTAATGAAAGTAGGTCTACTTTAATGTAGACTGCATTTTTATTTTTATTATTCATATAATTGTATTAGTTTTATAATATTGTTAAGTATATTTTAAAATTATACATTATATTTTAGCTATACACCATGTATAGGGTGTTTCTGAATGGAATACATTAAATTCGTACACATAATCAGTGGGATGATCCAATGACAAAAGTTTTTTAATTTTTTGTCTACCCTTAAAACCTAAGTTGTAAGTTTTCATTCATTATATATTAACATAAATGTAAAAATAAATACACAATGATATTTCCTGCAATGTTCTCACATAAATCTATATTTTACTTCATTTTTGCCATTTTCACCGGACTTTGTCGCCCGCGAGAAGCTCGTGTTGCCAGAGTGTCACCACGAATAAAAAAGTGATGCCACATATTAATTTATATGAGAATTGTCCACGAAATATCATGGTTTAATTTATTTATAGACGTCTAACAGTCCTGATTAATTAACACAGATTTTAAATAGTAAGATGATCAAAAAGTACATTGAATAAACGTATTTACCTAATTGATTGTATTAGGAGTCACAAAATGTTTTTGTACTGTGAAAAATGAAGAATTTATGCTTCAATTTGTTCAGGAGAAACTTGTAGAGATTAAATTTTCTGTAAGTATTTGGTGTGGTTTGATCGGAAATCAGTTATTTGGTCCACACAAATAAATTATCTATCTGATTTTAATCAATGTCATTTTTTATGTGGTTTCATGAAATAAATAATTTATGAAAATTAACTCTATAGGAATGGTTTTGCGATCGACGAATAAACTATACTAAATTTTACGAGAAATCGTCCGTACAAAACTCGTCCATCGTCGCGCATCCCAACTAATCTCACTCGGTAACATCGTTTATCGTACGCTCTAATAAAACAGGTGTAGCACCTAGTTTTTTATTTTATCAGTAATTATCAATTACGGGTATATAATAATGAATTTTGAAATGGGCTTCAATCTCGTTACGATCACACTGCGTTCTTATCACCTGCGCGATTCCGGAAGATCTCTTGTGAAATAAAGTATACGCAATATGGAGGTGTAAACAATACGAAAGCGGCCACAACGGGTATTCTATTGCGTCATCACGCGATGACCAAAAAACAAAAGACGACTTCGTCATACTAAAATACGCACTCCTATACGTAGCCAACGACTGCATATTTAATAACCAAAATATGAACATGAAAAACAAACAATCCACGTAAACGTGGTACAACGGGTTGTAATTATTAAAATCGTCACTCGAGCGCAATGACAAACGACGGCGAAAGGAGTTGAAACGAATATAACGCGACGGCCGACCCGTGGTAGAAGTGTAGAACGTACACACGGCACGTAATAAATTTGTGTCTGTTACATCGTATGGACGTTTGGACTTTGGATTACCGCGTCGGGGTGATCGCCGTTTTCACGACATGCCGTACCGAGTACATGCGTGGACATTGCGGCTGTCTAATCTTAAAACACAATATGTGCATAGTAAATAGAGGTAAGAATGTCACTTACTGTGTTTTGCGATTAAACAACCATGAACCGATTTAATTATTAAATTAATTTAATAAATTAAACCATGATATTTCGTGGAAAATTTTTATACGAATCGATATGATACAGGAGCGTCTCGAAGGCGTCAAAGTATGGCGAAAATGGCAAAAATTATGTAGTATATCGATTAATGTGAGAACATTGCAGGAAATATTATGGTGTATTTATTTACTGTGGATAACACTTTTAAAAAATATGATTACCCTATTAGAGTAGGTGTATCAGTAAATATTTTTGACTTATTAAAAAAACTTTTAGATTCAAGCCTGTATAGTATTGTTGTTTTATGATATATTACATTAGTGCACATATAATGTATGTATATATTTAATAATTTATTCGCATTATTCTTATAAAAAATTGACTTGTAACAGAAGCATTTGATACCATATATAATATTAAATTTATCAAAAAGAACTAAAATATTCATAATATTAATTATATTTTGCATGTTTTCTAGAAAGGAACAACTCTACTTCAACAAGTAAGTTATTTTCTGTTACAATAAAATAGATACTGCTGAGGTATCTATTTTTATTATAAATACGCCATCTTATTTTACATTTCTCTTCTGATTTTCCAATTTAATAATACAATAACTACTATAATTTAAATTTAAAATTACAAACTTCAATTGTTTTTTTTTTATTTCGCCTATTGTGAAATTGAAATCTAATTTAGTAATATACATATTACACTAGAAAATTATAAATTATATAATATTGATATTTACGATCCACATTCATTTTAATTACCATTAATATTAATTAATAGTTTAGAGGATGCTACACACCCGATTTTATTGATGTCTTGTATAAGGCATTTTTGTAATATTTTAAAATGAAATAAATTAAAAATATTTAAAAGTAATTTAAATTAGACATGTGTTAGTACTATTTAATATTGTCCCGTATTCACGATATTTATTTAAAAAAAATCCGTGTTTTCGTACTTCCAATAGTACATATTGATATTTATCATATGTAATTGATTTTGATACCAATAGAAAGATAAAAACATTAACTCAGACCAATTAAAATCAGGTACTGAGACTATGATTGATCTAATATTTATTTTACCAATACAAATATTTAATTTATTGGAAATTGTTATCATTATTTTATTATTCTATATTTTATCTTTTATTTAATTATCTCCGTTAATATGATGCATATTTCAAAATAAGACGTTCTTTTGCTCGATATATTATGCGAAAAAATTGAACCAGGTGATCCAGCTAACAAAACTTATGATGAATACTATAGTATGAATAGTAACTATAATGCGTTAACACTACGAGAGAGCACCATTAGAGATTTTGGAGAACTACAGGTTCAGACTGAGAACTCAAAAAGAAGGAGAATCAATACAAGAATTTGTGGCAGCATTACAACGCCTATCAATAAATTGCAAGTTTGGGGACTATCTACAAACGGCATTGAGAAATAAATTTGTATTTGGTCTACAAAAACATCAAATACAATCTAGACTTTTGGAAACGGTGGATCTCACACAGAGAAAACCGGTGGAAAAGGCAATGACCATAGAGATGTCAATGAGGGACGCGTCTCAACTACACAAATCCAATACAACCACAAGTACAATTGAAAAACTGGACAAGGCAGGTAACAAAGGAACTTCATATAGTAATAAGTTTAATAATTTTTGTAAATCTAGGGTGGATAACAAAAACAATCATGTTGTTAAAACAAAAACTAAGTACAAATGTTTTCGTTGTGGTTCAGATACACATCTAGCAAATACTTGTAATAAAAAAAAAAGAAGTATGTAGTTATTGTTTTAAGGTTGGACATACAAAAAGTGTTTGTACTAAATATTTACAAGTAAAATCAGTAGATCTAGAGGACAATGTTGATACAACTTATAATAAATCTGAACTTTTTGAAATTAGTGATGAGAATAACATTACTGATCGGTCAAAATTATTTATTAAATTATTAGTAAATAAAACTGAAGTAAAATTTGAAATAGATACAGGGGCAGCAGTAACGATTATAGGAAAACTAGACTATGAAAATTCATGTAGACTACGCAGGACCAGTAAATAATACCTATTATTTAGTTATCATTGATGTATTTACAAAATGGTCAGAAGTATATCCCATGAAACAAATAAATACTAACAATACAATAACTATTTTACGTTTTTTATTTGCAAGCTTTGGAATCTGTTCAGTTTTAGTATCCGATAATGAACCACAATTTACTGCACATGATTTTTCACATTTTTTTTAAAACAAAATGGTATCAAACATAAACTCACTGCACCATACCATCCAGCTACTAATGGTTTAGCTGAAAGGTATGTACAAACATTAAAATAATCATTGAGAGCAATGAAAAATGAAAATAACAGTATTGACTTAGAACTGGAAAAACTATTGTTACAATATAGGAAGATGCCACATAGTACCTTAAACTTATCACCATCTTTCTTAATGTTGGGAAGAGAGATGAATCAGTTATTTATGAAAGGTGCTAAGTGACATTTTTTTTAAAAATCGTTTTTTGATCAATTTATATTGCGTTACTATAGACGCATCGGTTATTCTTGAAAGGAGTCAAATATATGCATTATTCTTTGTGATACAGATGTTTCAATTTTAATTTTATTTATGAAAGGTGTTAAGTAGCGGACTTATCCCCATTCATAAATAAATTAAACAAATAGG
>JAIPRL010005600.1:0-31279 GCA_025469235.1 Pemphigus obesinymphae
ATTAAAATTTGATTTTTAAAAATGACTTTTTTTTCTTTTGCTTATTAACATGTTAACACGAAAGACTTTCGAAAACGGTGAATAAGCAAAAAAAAAAAATAAAATGGGCTCTAATATTGGCTCGCACACCCACCAATATATACCGAGTTGCGGCACTGTATATATTTAAGTATTATATATTATATAATATAATCATTTTATATTAATAATAATATTTTGTGAATGATACACGAACGTCACTCGTTTCTGTCAAATAGAACGTAAAATATATGAACGACGTTCATATTAGAATTCGAATGATGTCCGTTCAAATCAAATTAAAATAAATTGAAATTTCACTATAAAACTTATTAGATTTAAATATAATACTTAAAAGTCCAATTTCCTTGTGTCCGCTATAAGGGGGTGTTCAAGTATTACGTCAGCACATTTTTGGAATTTTAGACCCCTCCTCCTCCTTATCAGAAATTATCAGCAAATTTCCGACTCCCTCTACTTTATTACGTCAGCATATATCCGACCCCTCTCTTAAAAAAAAAATAAATAAAAAATTTCCGAATTTTATAAGAATTGATTAAAAATAAATAAAAAATTTTGTTACCTATTTTGAATTTTATTTTACATATTTTGATAAAAATAAGTACATAGTAATGTGCATATTTTGATTTTTTTTTATTACTGCTAACGTCAGCATGGCTTTAACCCCCCCCCCATCCCCCTTATCATCAAAGGTAAGCACACAACGAAGCCCCCTTCCCCTAGGCGATTACGTAATACTTGAACAACCCCTAAAATGAAAACGATACTATTTATGAATTAGTAACTTTTTAGTATATAATATATAAGAAAAACGTATATTTTGTTAATAATCGATTAATTAAAATGAACGACTAGATGAACGAGTTCATTTTTTTAAAGAACAAGAGTGTAAACGTGTTCTATTAAAATACATTTGAACGTGAACGTGAACGAGTTCATTTTCTATGTATTGAACGTGAACGAATTAAATTTTTAAGTGAACGTTCCTAACAATTGTATATAATATATAGTGTACCTAACATACTGTATATGAGTTGGTATGGAATAACTATTACTTTTATTTCACATTTATTTTTAAAAAAAATTTTTTAATTTTGATTTTAATCTTGTAAGTTATATTTTATTGGTTTCTTTATTTCAATTTTGGTGATTTTAGGTTTAGATTAATTTTTTCAAATAAAATGTCTAGTTAGTTTACATTTGCTTTGTTGAAATAGGTATATTTTGGTCTTTGGATAAATTATATTTGCATCTAAAATCCTCAAATTTAAAACAAATATTCATTTTTTGTTTTTATATAAAAAATATTTATTATATTAGATTATAACCTAATATTCAATGTTTGTGTTTCACTTATACATAAATGTAAATTTTAAATGAAAAATTATGAATTATTCTGAATTTGGAGTTACCAAGAAAGACAATATATTCTATAAAATACATTTTAAAAAAACTCATTTTTTTTTTTCTTTTTTGCCTTCTCTCCAGTCTATTTAGACCACTCTAGTAATCAAATTTCACCTAACTTCAATCTCCCACAACATCTTCACTTACACCAGTTCTCCTCACTCTCGATCACATCCAGTTACCTATTTTTCAGCTATCACCTTTCTTTATTTTTGTCTATATATATATTTCTTTCCTTTTTTTTACTGCCTCTATCTCTTTATCTGTCTCAATATATTCACTCTTATTATGTCTACTATTAAAGCCACTTCTATACTAGCTCTTATACATGCATTACTTACTTTGTTTTTTCAAATTACTCCACCTAACCACGCTTAACCTTAACATTCTAATTCTTTGTTCTATATTCCAATCTCATGACAGCATTCTTATTCGTATATTATTGCAGGACTCACCACTGTTTTATAAAATGCAGCTTAATTAGTTTAATTACACAATATGCCTGATGCTTCTCTCCAGCTACATCCATCCACTGTGTTTCATATATTTCTCGAAGCTATCTTCTTTAAAATAGATCCCAAATACTATTGAATCACTAAATCTCGCTTTCTTCATCTACCTATACTCATTTTCATTACTCGTATTTTTTTATTTACTTCGTATTCTTTTACTCTACAATCATACTTTTTAATTTTATTCTATATTACTCCTACTAAGTCTACCGTTCACTTTCATAAGAATCTCTTCTACCAGAACTACGTTTTCTGAAAACCATATGAATCTTATGGTACCTCACTGTGTATATCTTTTCTAGTTTTCTAAATTTCCAAGGCAATTAAGTAAAAACACAAAGTCGAGCCCTGATCCGCCCCTACTCTGACGTTAAAATACTAAGTTTTTTTACAAAGACCCTTCACTCTTGCACTCAATAGTTTATATATGTTCATTTAATTGAAAATTGGTTTTTATATTTTAGGTGAAGTGACCGTTACAAATAAATAAATTAAAATTTCACGGAAATGTTTTTTTAATTTCGTAATTTTTTTTTAATTTAAATAAAATAGTGATACATGTATTGTTTATTCAAATAAAAGGGAATAAATTGAACTTCATTTTATTATTTTTTTTATTAATTCTCATTTAGGTAGGTACTTTAAAATATAATGTTCTATTCATTATTCGTGTTTTACAAATAAGTATTAAATTAAATATGTAAATATAAAAATTTCAGAAAAAAAATACTAAACTCATAAAACATATATATCAATATGCAGTTTGCGATCAAATGGTTTGTAATAAATTTGTAATAACATGTATGAATGATTTGTGCATATGAATGGTTTGAAATAAACTGTACAATAATACCTAACTGCAGTAATATGTCATAACTATAAATACACACATAATCGTTTTATTGAAGAAAATGATTTATCGTCCCTTTTAAATACATTACTACCAGTTACCACCATTTATTATAGGTATCATTTAGAAGAGACAAATTATTCGACCACCAGCTACTAAGTACTGTCCGGCCTTTTTATTCTTCGTTCTGTTTTTTTTTTTTTTTTTTTATGAAGCTAATAATGAATTTATGTTGATTACTAGTTTAACTAGTTGTACTAAAGTAGTTCAACTACTTTACTGAATTATATTCCCCAATAAACATTTAACTATTTTTTTTTTTTTTTTCATTCGATACATTTCTGAATTTATATTTTCAAATAAATATTAGTTACCAACGAATTATGTGCATGATACATCCATTTGTTTTAGAAATTAAAGTGAAAAAAATCTTTTTCCTATAATTTTAAGATATTTTGTATAGATAGATATTATTATAATGTACGGGTGTATGTAGCTAAAATATAATGATCTCTTTGATCTAGTATTTATTTACAAATCGTGTTAAACTAAATGGCAGTGAATCAATTATAAAAAAAAAAAAACTGTATACTCTGATTTTTACACTTCTTGATATATACAAATATATGAGATTAATGTATACGTTTGGAATTTTACATTACATATTAAGGGTTGTATTAAATTTTCCAAATTATCGTCATTTTACAGGTAGCCGCGAAAAATCACATTTTTAATGTATTTAATCGATTCTTGTCAATACACAACGAGTTACTCGTAACTCGAAACTAAACCGAACTTTACTCAATTAAACTATACTATAGGCTCAGCTTGATTAAGCATGCAATAACGATACAGTGTGTATTTTTATTCGGTTAATTTCGTACTGAAACAATCGTAAATATCATTGAGTACTGCATAAACGGGTAAGTATATAATATTATGGATGGATATTAACTGCGAGGGATTAAAAATATTATTATCATTTTACCATATTCAACTGCGGGTTATTAATATCAAGTTTTGAGGATACGAAATTATTTTCCGCAAAGTGTAATCCATCAGGTCGTATTATAATGTGTATATATATATATATATATGTGTATATTATGTGTGTATATTATATATATATACGTATAATATTTGTCGTAGTATAATATACGACGTAATAATATTTGTCATTAAATATACATATTATATACCTATACGAATCAGTATACAAGAATAGTTTAATCTGAGCGAATTCATAAGCCCCTCTCTATCTTCCTCCCTTGACCCGAAACACACGGTTCTGACCCCGTCGTATATATACAGCTGGTATATATGTTCGAAAACCGGAAATTTCCAAACAAACTTTGCTCGTAACTATGTTCCAAACCGTCTTCTCCGGAAACCCTTCACCCGTCAACGTGCGCACGTATACAATATGATATATATATATATATATATATACGATATTTTTGAAAAAATATTATTATAACAAAAAGGCCGAATTTCCGTACGAGGTCTGTGAAATACGTCCGTTGTCTGTAAACCCACCAACAACACCGGAAGCATGTCCAAGGGGACGATGTGAAGTCCATATAGATTCTGATACCTTGAATTTTTTATTTATTTATTTATTTGTTTATTTTTTTTTATTTTTTACAATTTCTTTATGTATTTTTTTTTTTTTAACTCGACGTATACACCATACAAAATGTTGACTTTTGATTACACAATAAATACCTACTTAAAGGAAATTTACTTAATATTTATATTTATGGTTTGTAGGTCTTGCGTGTACGTTTTAAAAAATTTGGACTCCCTAAAATAAAGTCCTGGCTACGTGCCTGAACAACCCCTTGGAGCGGACCAATAACGATTATATCGACAACAGCCAACTGAGTATAATAATATACCAAGTACGCGACCAAAATATGAGTAGGTATATATATATATATATATAAAAGATGACCATATTTGTGTGTACCGCCCTGTGTTTGTAATACTCGGTTGGACTTCTGATTTTTCAAGAACGCCTTACGAATGTTCATCAAACGGAAAAATTCACAATACTTCGGACTTTATTATTTTTATTCGGTCAAAATATCCTAGTTAACCCTACAATGGGCACTCAAGGGTTAAAATTAAAAAATGAGAAAAATCTTTCCATATTCGCGAGTCTTAATACAATTTAATTACGATAGCAATTCTGTCCATCGAGATATAACATAAATATTATATAAAACAATTAATTAATGTTATGCCTACTAGAAAAATAGTTTTTCTATCAATGTAGCACTATTGGATAAATAACGTTTTTGATTTGGTTTTTATCCTATAGCTATAAGTAGATATTTTGTAGTAAAAATTTACATGTAGCCAACTTTACTCGGTTTTTATTTTTTATGAAATTTACACACACAAAAAAAAAGTACTTTTGGTGAAATTTACAATCGCCCATTTTGACCTCCACGATTGATGATTTATACGTGTAATATCGTGTATCCAATTGAACTATTTAGGGTGGAAAAACATAAAAATATAATAATATTGTATTTATTTTAACATAATATTTTGATATTATGAATACGTCAAATGTTTTAATATTTCTCGTATGAAAACAATAATATTACTACATATATATAATGCTCTACATTACTGCAATATCCAAATACAATTGAGCTACTTTGAAAAAAACAACACATTTGAAATCGGTTGACCATCTCATCGTTTTTGTATATATTAGATAATATATATTATATAGTATAAGATACTACAATATGAGTATAGTGAGTGTGTATTTTTTATCGTATTAGATACATAGATAGACACCGAAAGGCAATATGGCATCCGAATAAAATGGCGAGAAAAATAGCAACCGATAAAACGTCAACGTGAGACGAGGGGTGAAATGTTAAATCGTTAGTAAATAAAGGATTAATTACGTATAAAAATTCAATATACGATGGTAGTGTGTCGAAACGAAATCACGATAGGATTATTTCAAATTTCAGCCGACCGCCACTAAATCGCTAACGAAAACAATGCTGAGTTTAAGTCACCCTTTAATTTTTATTAAATTAAAAAACAATTTCAATTTAATGCGAAAAATAAATTGCCTCGATTTTAATCTGATATTTTTCTAATTTATACCTAAGTGAATACTATATAAGGAAATAATATTAATAATAAGAAAGAAATGCCAAAATTATGAGGTATTTTTAATAGTGTTCGAAAATATCCATAAATTTAAATAGATTAAAATGTCATATATTTTATCTTATCTATATATAATGTACATATATATTTATATTTAGACATCATTTGCTTAATTAAGTTTGAAATATTCTCATTTAGACTTAGATACTTACCTAAATAACGATATTTGATATGATGTAAAAAAAAAATATTTATATATATTTATATTATATATTATAAAAAAATCAGAAAGTTAACATTTAACAGTAAAATCAAAATGTATCATTAAAAAAATATAAAAATATGGACCATAAAATTGACTGTCTAATAAAGTTCTAATTTATTTTATTTTTTTAAATTGTTTAATAATTATTAAAAATTTTCAAGTTACTTAATTACAAATATATTAAATTATTACGGTTTTAAAAGATTGCATTTTTTTAAGCAATTACCATTGTATATACCATATATATTACTACGTGATAATAATTTTTTACGAAATTAAATTTGAACACATCGGATTAAATAGAATTATCTAGATAAATATTTATTTATCTTTATCTTTATTTAAGTAAAATTCTACTCAATTATCTTTATATGCATTTAAAATATACAATGCTGTTACCTATCTTTATATTCATCAAGGCGGTCAATTTTATTATGTGATTATAATATACAACATTGATTCCTCAAGGTTTAATTTCAGTTAATCTCATAGATATCTGTAGAAGAAATTTTAGGTTACAATTTACAAATTAGACACTCCATAATATAATAATGATAATGATAGTTATTCAATGTATAATTATATATTTTATACTGTACTGTACAGTATATATTGAAATATTTTAAAGGACTGCAAAATAATAATAAATATGGTATAATTATCTCTTAAAGATAATTCGTCATAATAATACTAATTAAGTCATTCTCACACTGGAAAAACAAATTAACTAGTCACATCAAAAAGTTAACATTAACTTAATTTCAACTTTACAACTCATTAATTAGCTACAAGAATTCGTAAAAGGAAAATATTGTCGAAAAGAACAAAGAACCATTTTATAAAATGTATCGTATTCCTTGTATTCTTAATTTATTCTTTTTAACTAAAGTCAAAGTTCTGTGAAGCAGAGGTACATATAACCTATAACCCAAAAATGCAATTCTATATCAGATGATCCTTGTAGCAATTTTATTTTTTCGTCTAGAAATTTGTCATAAAATTAATGTTTAAATATTAATATATATTAGTCTACAAATAAATACATTTTAAGTTATCATCTATGTGCTGAACACTGTCCTTTACGATTAAACATCGTACCAGAGATATAATAATACGATAGAGTTTCGCCGAAATAACGTATATTATGCGTATTGGTCCTGTAAAAAATTCATTATAAATAAGTCGTATGGTGATATTTTTTTTTTTTTGTTATTGACTTCTGGATTTCGGGAAATCTTTTTTTCCGCACTATAGGGTACTCGTTTATGTATTATTAAACGTCGAGCAAAAATCGGAACGTCGTCCTTTTAACTAGAATTAAAAATGTATAAATATACGTTTCGTTCTGGGACCCATAATCTATTGTTGTACACACCGCGCGCGATTCACGACTGACTTTTCTCCTTACGATCGCTTTGTCTCCCCCCATCACCACCACCACCACCACCAAAAAAAAAACCCATACAATATTGAAAAACTAATAAAATCTCCGTCATACGGTGATGCTGGGCCATAGGTATATACATATATATATATATATATATAAGTACACTGTGTACGCAGTTTGACGTTATACTTGTGAAACTTAATGGATTTTAATAAAGTAACAATACGGATAGTATGGCGTCGCGCCCAGTATTTCGTCGTGTTTACGTCCCCCAAAGCACCGCGGGGGTTGAAAAAAGAAAAAAACGAAGAAAACGCCGGACCCGTGTCTGAATATAAGTATAAAATACACATTAACCAGTCTTTAGGACATATTTATAGACGTCGCGGCCGAAACGATATATTAATCTTACGAGAATACAATATAAATACCGTTTATAATTGCCATTTTTTTTTTTTTTTTTTGAGAAAAAAAACATTTTAGAATCTCCATATTGCGTCCTGTTGTCCCTACAGACTTTAACCGGGACGACGCAATTTGTCCCGATTTAGGAATAGGCGGTCCCGTTTTTTCCCCTTCTTTTGCTCATTTACCGAAAATTTCGGTAATTATTGACAAACGATCTTGTTTCTTTTTTTTTTGCTTTTTTATATTTTTAAGAAATTATTTCGACATTTCATTACGATTTTCACTTTTTTACTGTTGTCCCGTTTTTTTAATTTTCAAAATATGTCAACCCTATATCATTATATACTATTTTTTTCCGTTGAGTTTTGTGACGGAGACTCTCGTCCCATTTCCACCACGTGAGAAATTATCGTTTAAAAAAATTACTATATTATCGTTTACTTTCCCGACTGGAATACACACGCACGCAATCGAATAAAAACTAGAGCAGGTACAAATATATATATATATATATAACATTTTATGACGGTTTTCCGGAAAAAAGTTTCCCAATAAAAAATAATATTACCAATTAAATTTTACCCAATTCTATATATATTTTCAAAAAACAAAAACGATTTTCAAAATAATATTTTAATATAAGTTAGGTAATTTTAAAAGAATTAATTTTTTTCTCGTTATTACCGTTTATTATTTCACAATGCCCTTTACGGCATTAAAACCTGAGTTGTGTGGTAATAAATACTTATAATACGTATACTCTGAAAATGAATTTGAAATACTTTGTCCCTATATAATGCGCAATTATACTTATGAGTATAAATGAGTTTTTGTCCAAACATACTAAACATTTTCGGCGGAACGTGAAAATTATTGGTTTCACGACGTTATTTTGCACAATTTTTTTTTCTTTACATAATAATATTATAATATTATGCTCGATGGCAACTTTTAAAATATTTAATAATATTTTTTTAAATAAAAAATTCAATATTATATTGGAATGTTTCACGCCGCGGTGAATTAAACGATAAAAACCAACAGACTAGAAAAATATTCCATAAAATTACGTTTTTTTTACATTCGCCGCAATCCTGCAAATGCCGTGCGAAAACACATTTCATAGGTTTCATATGTATATCCGAATCGCTATATATATATGTATATAAAGGGATTTTCTAGGGGTTCAAACGTGACCGAGTGCATAAGAATTTTTTTCAATATGAAATAATACCATACACCTACATTGAAAATTGGTATGCTGAAATTGAAAAACTTCTATCATTTTGTAGGAAAATAATAATAAATAAAAACCCCATAAAAGTTTCTCTCGAAGACAGCTAATAATATTTTATCTACATAGTATATATATATATATATATATGTGGTCATGACGTATATTGCATTTTATTAAAATTATTATTACTTTGTGCTTTAAAACCTATGACCTTGGGAATAATTATTTCGTATAATTAAGGATCTGAATATTATAAGGGTGAAAATTTAATACACAAAATATATACATAAACATTATTTTAATATACAAAAAAATCTATTTCAAAAAAACTGTTTCAATGTATTCGAAAAACGTGTAAACTAAAAATTTGTCCATATGAATCTTATAATTTCAGTATTACTACGAATAACCAGTATTTGGTATTAATAATAATTGTGTTATTAAAATTAAAGTAACTATTTTCAAACTTAATTAGAAATGTATTTCATAAAATGACCAAAAATATTATTATATTAAATTTCATGGCTTAAAAAACATAATAAAAATAAAATATATATACCTAATATAATAAATAATAAAATATGCAAAAATATAAAGTATAAAATGTATTTTTCAAGATATTACCAGGTAATTACATACATAGTACATAGATTATTCGGCGGTCCGTCAAACAAGAATGTTCTTGAAACTACCTGCAGTATACTTGCATAACTATACTATAGTGATGAACATTGTGATGAAAAAATTGATGAAAATTTTCAAAGTAAGTCTTCTTCTTCTCCTTCAAAGTAAGTGTACTTTTATTATTATATATTTTATAATTAAACACTTTTAGTTATTTAATAATAAAAGTACAGATATTTTAAACTTAAACTTGGTTTATTGAGTTTAAACAACATTAAAATAATTATTCCAGGTATAAATGTACGATCATTGATCACAAATAGTAAAATATAAAGAGTAAACAATCAAAATATTCATAAAACATTATGAACAGTATGACCAACTATTACATCTCGCATAAATAAATTAAAATATATATAAATATATAAATTAAATTTTTCAGAAAATTTCAGTGAAATAAAAATTTTTAGTTAGAAATTTTCAAGCTTACATCTTATTTCTATTTCATCTATACATATTCCGCCGGTAATTCGTTACGTAAGTATAATTGTTAATTAAACAATAACGATTTTCACGGGCGCAATTGGGTAATTCTTCCAGTATATTATTATAATTTACAGTAATAATAGTATGTATATCACGCCTAACTATTGTAAATAAATGTTTATACCTATTATAATTAATACGAATACACTCAATCACATTTATTGCTGGATGAGTTCTTACAGTGTAATGTTAAACATGTTAAAATTTTGAATATATAACTGATCGTAATTGTCATACTTACACTGAGGTTCCGCTCAGAACGGTTTTATCGAAAGAAATGATTTATCTTTTAATTAAATTCAATACGTCCACCAAAATATCCTATATCCGATAAACCTAAAGTGCTGTCACCCCTACTGACATCCACTTTTTATTATTTTTTTCAGTATCAAATAAAATATAGTGAATATTTATCATTGATGGCTTACATTATCTTCTATCGATTTATCTAGATGCATTTTTATAGTTATCTACAGTGCTCAGCACAGATAACATCGATGTGTGTAGAGTCAACGTAGTGTCCGTGAATAGGATGAATATTGTGATTAACTTTAGTGCAATAGAACACAATAATAAAATAATAACTAGATAACATTTAAACATTTTTAAAAATATGCAGACCTCATAGAAATTATTGCAGAACACAAAATAAAAACCCTTTTGGTAAACAGCTTTAGTAAACATGTGCACAAGTGTAATGGAAATTAAATTAGCATAATATGTATCCGACCACTTATTTATAATAATACCAATGTTTTTCTACAGCCTACATAATATATTAGAATATTACGGCTTCATCCCAAACAATAAAAGTTAATATTATTCATACCACACGAATTATGAATAAAAAACAAACAAACGGTCCGATTTTGTTCTCGCCCACGTCCAGTAAGCCCGGACAATTATTTTCCAATTTTTTTTATAATATATTTAAAGAGTTGAACTCTAGTTTTGCGAAAACAATATTTCAAAGTTGTATTCCGATTCCAAAAATAAATTAAGTTGATAAAATAGGGAATCTTGTTCCGATTCCACTTAGAATAAGTATAATATGTTCGACACTTTCCCTATATATATGAGCAAATGATTAGATTATAATATTAAAATGTCAATAATAATTCAAATTTCTGTTTAGGAGTTCCTTAATTATTTAAAACTTTAGATTCCGGTTACGCTACTGCAGTTATAGTTTAATAACAGGCCCTTTTTAGTTTTTAATTCAAATAACGTTTGACGGTAGGTAAACGGATTTTATTTGAGTTTACTCTCTGTGATATTATTTTAAGGTAAATTACAAATTACAATCGTATTGTATTGTAATGGTGCATGTATATGTAATATCATTTGTAAGTAAATCATTGATAATCTTATAAAATAAATGTCATGAGGGTAGATTGCACATTCACGTATCATTTGCTTGAAATCCAAAATTGGTTTAAAATTTAAGTTCATTTTAACAACATGTTTTTATTGCAAATTCTTGTAGATTTTAATAATCGACATCGATTGACATGAAAAAACAACAAACATTGATGAACATATTTTAACAAAAATATTAATAAAAATTTTTAACTTTTTAGTGTTTTTGACAGTTCTTTTTAGTTTATCAAAAGTAGTGTTTTTGTACTCATTCCCTTTTAACCAGGCACCATCTATATCATCTTGTTAGAATTTTTAAGACGTACATTTTTAGCGAAAAATGTGATTTGATATCTATTAATAAAAAAAAAATATATATAGAAAATGAAATGTATTATAAGTTTATCTTATGTATTACATTACACATTAAATCTAAAAAAACGATTTTCGAATACCAAAAGTTGAATTTCTCAGTACAATCAAATAATAAATATAATGAAATACCACTGTCAATGTGAACTGCAGTACCGAATTTGAAGGATATTTTATGATTTTGGAGTATACTATTGATTTTAAAAGGGATGGACTCTCTATATATTGTCTATTTTTTGGAGGGAAGGTGAATATACTTAACACGTTCATGTACTTCTAAGATCTCATAGTGCTACAGATACCGATAAAAAAAATGTACTGATAATACTGACTATCTTTATTATTTATTTATTTATTTATTTATTTATTCTATCAGTCGTTTTTTACTTATAAAATCACCTCGCCCTTAAATTCATTGCATGTCCTTCCCCGATGTTGATATAGTGTTAAATATAATTTATCTAGAAAAATAAAAAATAGAACCGGAATTCAAACTAAATCGGAAACGAGAACGTTTTGTCAAATACATATGTCCGTATAAAGTACACAAAATAACTATATATATATTATCGTGAAAAGCACAAAATGAATAATATCTACTTTAATCAACAAATGCAAATAATACCGAGAAACTTGTACATACTCCATTTATTTTACTATAATTACTGTTTGAAACGGGTACACAGCATACAGCGAAACTCGGCAAAATCTCTGTAAGATATTGGCAGCGTATTATTCTTATTTATTTAGCTCGTATAAATGAAAAGACTGTCAACATTATATATTATTCAGGATTGATGTGTTCAAAACATTTCGTTTAAAAACAAGGTACTCTAACATACCTGAATTATTTTAAAATAATTTAGAATTTGTACAATTTTAATACTGTCATCAAATCTCACCGATATAATCTATCATTCAATTTTATGCCACAATGTGTACAAATTTATGCCTGAACTATATGAAGTATTGTGAATGTTTTGTTTTTAAATAAAGATCACTTTAATTGTTAAATCGAACATTATTAATTTTATGTACACACGGATAAAAAACAATTATCATTCCATTTTATTTTATCAAATATATTTATCATAACTTGTTATTTGTTATTGTTATTAATTACAAAATATAGTTTTAAGATCTTGTGTCTGTTTTTAGTATTTTTTTTGACAACTATATGAAATCAAATGAAAAATCGATATTCAATGCGTGATATGGTATGTTGTTGTATGTCATGGCGACTTCGATAGTGGTAGAGATTTTCTCAACTCTTTATTTTGAATGATAGTTAGCATTGGATATCTTCAGTAAGATTTGAAAAAATATTTGCTAAAAAAATGGACGAATCATTTTGATTCAATTGATATTCTGATTTCTGTTATAACTATTTAATTAGGTACCTACTTTTCATTTGTATATGTTTAAAAAGGAACTATATATATATATATATATGTATATACATAAATAATAATGATCATATAAATTGACTTAAGTTTCTATTCAATCGCACATCAATGAACTAGCATTGTGAAAGTAAAATGCAAAATGGGTTATCGATTGGATAAAATGAAAAAAGTAAGGCCATTTCAAACCGTAAATGCAATGAATAAGTGTTAAAAACTGTAGAGCGCAGGTATATTGTTTTTATTTCGGTCGTTCAAACACTAGTATGAAAATATTTTTGCTACTATATTACATATTATAAATTATAATAATAGACTTTGAGCTCTGTAAAATAGTGAATATCAATTTTATCAAAATGAGTGATGACATTTAGATGACAGGTACGTAGTGTAGATACATAATATTTGCATGATATTGTACACACATGTTGGACACTTGTATTCAAACAAATTCACTCAAATCGTATATTGTTAGGATCAATCGGCTGATACATATTACGAACATACTACAAAAAATCTCAACATTTTTATTTTATTTTTTATAAAAACGTTTTTTATCATCTTGGAACTGACCATCGTGATGACTTTACGACAATAGTTTAAGTCTCGAATCCCTCGGTGAAATAACCAAATGCATTTTCGATGAGAGGGAGGGGGAAATGGGTTTAAAAACGAGTGAAAGTGAGATTAGCCGTCTTATCTCACTCAATGGTGACCGGAATACTTCTTTATTCAAAGATTTTTGTAATCTCACCTTTTGAGGGAATTGAGCCGTAATAGTTTGGAAAAATCAGTCGGAAAAGATAACGTATTAGCAGAGTCGTGAAGGAAGGGACATTTGTGAGATATTACGCTATAGTCATGGTTGTCTCCCAGGAGACGACTCGCGTCACACTTCTTTAGAATATTCCAGTTGTCTGTGATCCTTTAGCACATATTTTACAATAATTTTAAAGAGACACGAATTTTTATTTTTTTTTTCTAGAAATTCAACAAGATCAAATAATTACCTCAAGCCTAGAGAAGGTATATTGCACGATCATTGATCACAAAAGAAATTTTCGGATAAGAGACGACTTTATTAGAAAAATCATGTCCTCCGCTCTTCGTGGTACATATCGTATATTATATAGTATGTGCCTGTGCAGTGTATACGAGTGAGTGTGCCACCACAAAATGAGAAACAAAACTCGAGATTCCATGCCATGGTCGTGCAACGGGGGACGCGATAAAGTGGGCGAAATGAATTATCGCCCTCCGGCGCGGCGTCGGATCTTTACTTCTAATTGGATACAGGTCGCCCACGCCTTTGCGGGAAAACTCCGACTGTACGAATGTATAACTTATTCGTGCGCAATGGTAAAACCGGGAATAAAACGCCATCCCTGGGGAATCCCGATAACGGCAGCTCAGCGACCCATAGCCGCGGCAAACATCTTCTTTACTCGTACAGGTATAAAACACCTATATAAATATATATATATAACATATAGAACAAAACAATATACGTGCACGAACATTTGAAAAACGTATGCGTATGTATACATTATACAGTGTGTGAAATAATATAATAAATGTGTACACGAAGTATTATAATATGGATTTAATTCATCGTGGAGTAGAATATTAACTAAAGCTGGTTTGTATAAAGGTGTCCGTGCTCGTTTGTTCAGCGGTACCTATACTGATGATGACACGGTGGATTGTGCTACAATTGCGTGCATGATTTTCCACCAAATTTATAAACGTTAACGTCGTTATTAGGGGGATTTTAGTCATGACAGCAACGATTAGCAGCCATTACCAATTCTACCGCAACAGGTAGACGGAAAACGATCTATCGATTCCGTCACCACGTGGTAAATATCCTATTTCGTATAGAAATGATTACTATCCCGATCAGCGTGTGGCCATAGGCGTAAAAGTGTGAAATATGGAAAACAGCCAATTACAGTATGATCATGTGTAAAAAAAACAAACCTTGATAAAAATATTCTATTATATTTCCTACCCTGATTATTTGTTATCAGGATCCAATCGCAGCCGAGGAAATGCACGGGCTCACTGAATACTGTTTTCTTTGTCGATTTTCGTACGCCGTGTGTTTCGAGTTTTGAATTATTATTTGTGTATTTACTTTTTACCTACTATGTTACGTTTAAAATATCTTCAGTAAGTTGATAAATTATATTAAATTGTAACGTGTAAGCAAAATAAAGAAACTGTCCTAAATGTAGTATATGAATTTGATAAACAAATAGATAATAATTGATAAAAATCAGTCCAAAATCAAATTGAGCAAATACGGTATATCACTCCCTCCTCATATGAGGTCACACTGTAATTCGCTGTTTTGATTACTTCATATTGCTTTGCATACGAGTATACTTATACTTTATAGGTTTGGTACGTGGTTACGTGTTGATATTCGCCAGTACCAAAACTCCTCTCAGAAGGATTAGGGAACAAAAAATATACGGACAAATGTTTTAATACTTAGTAAAAAAAGGTTTTATTGCGTACGTACAGGTAAGGTAAAACAAAGAATGGTATAAAATAAATTGTACAAAATCGCGGAACTGTCGTCGTGACGGTCGGCGTGCGAGAAAGAAAAAGGAGAGAGCGGTCGAGCTGCGGTCGCCGCGCGGGCAGTCTTCATGGAGGTGAAGGTAGGAACAATGATAGATGCGCGCGCCGCCGCTCGACCGAGACCTGGTGGTCTGAGATTGTGCGGTGATATACGCGCCGCCACATAGGCATAGATAATAAAGGAATGGATGGGCCATCCCTATACCTAATACACGGAGCGTTATGTGTACGAAGAGCATATACGTTACCACAATGGTAACTGTGGTTTAATGATTATAGTAATATTGATACTTGAATGATAAGTGATAACCCAATAAGCCGCTCAAATTTCAAAATATGTTTGACCATTATGTTAAACAAAAATACTTACTATTTGACAAGTGATATTGTTTATATTTTATTATGTAATTTATAATTTAATTATGTTTATTGTTCATGATTTTAATTTATTTTATCAATATTTTATACATGTATTATCATTTACCAATAATACATTTTTATAACCGTGACCACGACCACATACGACCAATGTGGTAACGATTATGCTCTTCAGTCACAGAATTGAACAATACGGTGGCCAATCCACAATGTATTAACACCCAGGTATATTCGCTCACTCGGACCACTCGTAAGTAATATTTCAATAAAATACGATTTAGGTGTAGGAAAAAATTTAATATTAATAAATAGCAACATTGCACAACAAATACACAATCGTGTTCCCAAAAACTACATTGTACGCAATCGTGCTGTTTTGGCGTTTAGCTATATTATGTAGTACGAACGAAAAATTCCAGGTAAAAAAATGTAGGTGACGAAACCGATAAATCATTTTCAATCTACAGGTTGCGGTAGAATTGGTGCTGGTAGAACCAATATACCCGATTACCTAAAAAAAAGGGTCAGTTAGAATCTGTTAAGGTCTGAAGAAACAAACTCATTTTTTATATATTATTGTACATTTTGAGCTATTCAAGTCATTAAATCAGTAATTTTTGGTTTAAAGACTTGAAAATTTACTACAATGTCGGTCGAGCATTAATTCAATTGTACTGAAAAAATTTTTATTTTTAACAATATCAAATTATGATTTGAAAATTTAAATAATGTGTGTTGTATGCTACTTTATTATGTATATATAATATATAAAAAAATAGTTCTAATGTACATCTATTGGTCTAATAACAGTTATTTTATAACATATTTGCAAATTTTCGAATTTTCAAATTTTATGTTTTGATATGTTTTATATTACTGTATTACCTATATGTTTTATTATTATTAAAACCGATGTAAAGATTAATGTTTACTTTTTTAGTTAGGTAATAATATTAAATTTAAAATAAAATTAACCGTAAAAAACTTATTTTGAAGCATTGGAACATTAATTTAATTAATTATTAAATAATTATTGATATAGTATTATTGCAATAAAATATATTTTTAGAGAAAAATAATAATATAGTTTGGTGTATATACGAAATATAAATTTACATAACATTAGGTCATAATTTTCAAAATAATTAATCAAAATCGATGAATTACCACCATAATGTCATTAAGAGTCAATTTTGTTGTAGCAGAACTGGAGTGTTTTAAAAATATTAAATTTGCTTTTAAGTTATGAAGTAATGTAGCTATAAATATTTTTGAATTATTTGTTCTACATTTTCATCAAATTAATATATAATAAGAAAAACAATATAAACAAACTAGAATAACTTAAATATAACAGTATAATATTTCTTAACATAATAACAAATATTAAAAACCGAACATTGATTTTCGGTTAACTTTTATTAAAATCATGAATTTTGTATACCACATTTTTTTTATCATTTAAAGAAAATGTAGGTACTTATAAAAAAAAAATTGAAAAATAATAAGAAAAATTACTAAATTAATTTGTCTATGAAATATGCTTATTGCTTAAATAATATGTTAAATTCTTCAAATACCTATATACCTCTAATATTTTAATTTACATATAAAAATAATCTAATAAATTAATTGTCATGTACAATTTATTATAAAATTACATATTGGCTAATTGCTTAAAAAAAAAAAAACACTAAAAATATGGATAAATACATTTTCGAATTTAAATATTATCTTTTTTTATCTAGTTAAAAATGTAATTACCTTTTATCTTTATCGCGATAAATTTTTAGTTATCTATTCCCAACTCTGATATTAGATCATTATTATGATTTACGATAATATAATAATCATATAATACAGGATCTGTTACTTTAAATATTACACTTTTAAAATTTTCCAATAGTTTTTCAACAACTAAGAAAAAACTATCGAAAAGATATGTTTTTCTCTAAATCTGTTATTTATATATTTATTTATTCATAATTCCAAAAATAATGATATAGAAACTTTAATTTACACCGAGTACGTATTATATATATATACTACATCAACTGTCAATGATCATATTATTGAAAAAAATACAATGGTATTTCCAATTTTGAACTCTTAATAGATAATTATAAATTTTCTTATATTGATGTCATAAAAGTTATACTTTTGGGTTTTAAGACCAAACATACGAGAAACTAAAAAGTTTCCGTGCACATCGCAAATAATATCGGATTGGTTTACTTACAAAATTATTTTTACGGGTTTATAAAGACTTTTATACGAAACATAGCTTCTTTTCTTTTAATTTAGTCGTCGTCGATAATAAGACGCGTTTCTTTTGTTTGTTTGAATCGTCATTACCGAAATTGCATGAAATTTCTCGTGCGTTAACGACTTTTATAAGATTTTTAATGACTGACACGCAGTTAGAGAGGGGGCACACAACTCCGATTGCTGTAAAACGCTCCGGGGCCGTACAAGTTTTAGGGTCTGACTATAAACTCTCTGTAGACCATTCACGATACACGTGCGCTAATAACGTGTTCTTTATCTCTAATAATCACTACGCGTTCTCTTTTTTGTCAAGTATACATATCAAAAGCTTAGTGTGAAAAGGTTCTAAATCGCATTTGTTCAAAATGCTTTTTTTTTTACATAAATTACTTCAACGAATTCATGTAAATTTTTGTATCCTAAAATAAAATTCCTAAGTGCATTATTCAGTGAAGTGTACAAAAGAAAAAATCTCTATCTAACGATAATTCAGCAATCAATTCATTTTGTTTGCATTAGATAGAACCAATTCATACCAAGAATAAAAAAGTTATATTCGATTGATTAATAGTTAATATAAGGAGTATTGAATGTTCCATCTAGTTTATGTATAAATGTATAATAAATGAAAAGGTAACTAATTAGTGAATATAAATTCTAAATAATAATTTAAACTGTTCAATGGTGGAAATCAGTAGAATTTCATGTAAAATTTAGTATTCATTTTATAATTTTATAATTTTTAGGAGATGTAAAAAATTTATATTCACGTTCAAAAATTAATCAAGTTAGGAAAGCTCTCTCTACGAGCGTGCTAAATTCCCGGCTTTAAAATGTATTTTAAAAAATGTTCTAAAAATTTTATAAAACAAAAGGATTAATATCTATCCCCTTAGTATCCAAATCAACAATGTTCCTCTTACCTACTAATTATGTAAGAAAAATATTACAAAACGAATAATTTCTATCTCCCTAATAATTAAATCAACGATCGAAACTATGTACTAGCAACTATGGACAACGGAGATATAAGGTGTCTAAACTTATGTTTAGAAATTTTAAACTATCTCCTGAA
Organism: Pemphigus obesinymphae; assembly: GCA_025469235.1. NCBI lineage: Eukaryota > Metazoa > Arthropoda > Insecta > Hemiptera > Aphididae > Pemphigus > Pemphigus obesinymphae. Next base: position 19,861 of record JAIPRL010005600.1, read on the forward strand.
TAACTTCAAAAACATGAGTTGAAAATATTTCATACCAAGCCAAAGCGTACATAATAGATAATATATATACACGAGAATACAATATAATATATGCAGTGTCGTAACTTAAAATTTGGGCCCGGTGTATCAAATATTTTTCTGGGCCCTTAAGAACTAATTAAAGGCGTAAATTTCAAAATATAAAGTAAATAATACTTTAACATTACATTTATTCAATAAAATCAAACTGATACTGCATAATATTATATGTTTATCATTAAAGTTTTGCACAAATTTCAAACATATTTTATAAAATAAATGTACATTATATACAATTATAATTTAAATAATGTACTGCCTTTTCGAATATATTATAGTTACCTTTGCCAAAGCAAATTTTTTAATTGTCTTCTGAACATTGAAATTAAATACTCTTACGTTACTTAAAATTGCCAAATCATCCAATCTAGTTTGAGAAATAAAATGGTATAAATAACTCTTGATAAATTTTAACTTAGAAAATAATCTTTCCATAGTTACCACAGTAACTGGTAATGAATGTTAAATATAAAATTAGGGCTGAATATAACTACATAGTATCATATAATTATCAACTAAAAGTAAATTGCTTAGTTGAAAAATATAATCCAAATTTTCTATATCAAGTATTAAAGTTAATTTAACTAAGTAGTTGTTCAGGAGAATCTAATGAATGAACGTTTTTATAAAAGTCTAATAAAACGTCAGCTTGTTTGAGAAGTTCATTATCTGATCCATTCATCATAAATTTGAGAGAAAGACAAAGAAATTTGTCATTCAACATTTTAAATCCTTGAAATTTGTAATTAATTTGAGTAATAATAACATCTAAATTTGTATAGAATACATTACATTTGAATCTCGTTTCCACATTAGTTAATCTTTCATCAAACGAAAGTTCATTAAAATGTTTTTTTCTTACTCTTACACTTTGAAAGCCAATTTATATTCCCCAAGTTTTTGCAAGCTCAGTAACATTTTCTTTAACCTCTTTAAATTCCGTTCGTAATTCATTCATATTTTGAAGGGTATTATATAATAAACTTATTTCTTTCATCAACTATAAATCCTTGATCTGTAAAGCTTTAGAAATTAGCGATATAATATTGAAAATTTGATATTAGATAACAATGTGACAAATAAACACAAATTTTTCCATTTGTTTTTTTATTTCTTAAGTCTCAATAATTTTATTTTTATTATTGGATTGAATTATAATTTTAGATAAATCTTTCATTTTATCTGAATAACAACTTCGGAGGGACTTAACCACATCAAACCTTGAGCTTTAGAGTGTAGGCCATATTTTTTTTATGGTAAGAGTAATTTTTAAAGAATTATTTGATTCAAAACTTGGGAATAAAAAAATTTCATCTTTTAAATATCACAGTAAATATACGTCATAAAAATCACGAACTTTTGGGATTCCATATAATATATATTACACATATAATAATAAAAAGATAAATGTGTATGGGCCCTTGGATTCTCCGGACCCCAACGAGTCGCTAGCTCTGCTTTCTATTCGTTATGCCACTAAATGTATGTATCTTCTTAGCTATGTACATTTCTTTGGATTTATCTAGATAAATTACAGAAGGAATTATTTTCAAAACCAAAATATATTCGTATTTTGCGTGCAAATTTATTGCAAATTGAATTAAATCTGTTACAAAAATGACAAATGACTTTCAAACATTAATCATTATTAACTGTACTTATACAATTTTATGTGATTCACTAATAGCCTGTGGTAATCCGTATATACCTATCACCATTTATCTAGTCATATCATCAATTAATAAATGTTATAATAAAAATGTTAAATTTAATAATACATGTTACCGGTTTCTTAGATTTAAAAATAAAAACTGAGAATCAGATTTTGGTTCACCAAAAAGGGGCTTTTAACCAGTTTTCGGGAAAAACCGGTTACCGGTTTTAAGTAAAAGTTTTACGGTTTAAATAAAAGCTGTTATATTCGTCCAACGTCATTAAATTCACGCACAAAGTTTTCAAAATCAATAATTCAATTTCGCAATTAAATAAACATTATAAATGATTCTGTACATCATATAATATATGTACTCCGATATTATTTTCCGCTGGCCTTATATTCGCCGCAGTATTCGTGTGATGTTTAGCCCACCACAATATACTTTTTTGTGATTTTGTCAATAAGATATTTCATGTGGGAAGGATCGTAGATCTTAATCATAGAGTATTATAGAGGTGGTGTGGTCATTTAAAGTTCAACACGGATATGTTGGCAAACCGTGCCAAGAAGCACGCGTCTTGCTTCTCCGGTATATCACATTGTATACATTCTATAGATTGATAAACATTACTGCACTGGATAAGATAATCGGATTTAAGAAGTCTTTAGACTATTCTGTTATAATTTAAAACAATTTATTATTTTGATTTTTGTATCTGTTCATTTTTATTTATTCAAAATGCCGAGTTGTTGTTTAGTGACTTATAGGACAAAAAATAATATTTAAAAATATTTAAATATTTTTTATATATATATATATATATATATATATAAGACGTATCGTTTAAACAATAATATCATATAGGTCACCTATTACAATATTGCATTCATTTCTAGATTTTTTTTTAATTATTATTTTTTATTATTGTTCAGTACTATGATATATAGGTACTATTTAAATTATTTAGTACAAAAAGTACCTAAGTCGACTACAATTAGTCAAGAAAGAGAGAGAATGAGCGAAGAAGAAGAAGAACCTATAGGTAGGTACTAAGATTAATAATTATAAATTGCAAAACATAGTGAAATCACTTTTCTTCGTATTGAATAGTTTTTTTTTAATATAAATATAGGTAAATTTTTTTATTATTCGACACCAAATTTAGATAGGTACCCACTCATGGGTACTTTAGTTATCTACATACATTTATTACATTAAATATAAAATTACTTATTATTTTATTAATATAGAACCATAGACCGTATACACACATATAGTATAATAATTGTAGGGCTATTTACAGAACATGAAATTATTTAAAATCGTAAGCGGCTATTATATATTATTATTGTATATTTTATCATAAATATGTGTACAATAATTTTAATCCTTAAAATTGGTAACACTTCCCAAGAGGCAGTATAAAGTCTTCAAGTTTGTAAGCCGCCTCTATCTTACTCTATAATCTTAATATACTGAAAAATAAAATTCATATCATCTTTTTTCCATCATTCCACAGAACTCTCGATAATAAACAATAACCTGATAATCGATTTATACATGGTATACTATGGTTAACAGTTATATTATACTCGTATAAAAACGGGTTCTCACATCATCGTGCCGTGTCGCGTCCTGTCTCCTATCAATTATACAATTTATAATAAAATAATAGATAATATAATTATGCAATCAATTACATGATAATAGGGATGATAGGGGTATCGTGCCGGGTTAACCATTACCAAAAAAACACTGTCACTGAAATACATTATAATATTATTACAATAATAGATATAAATTATATAGCAATATTTATACAATTTAAAGCAGCCCCTAAAATATTCTGATTTTCGTACTACACATTTAATCCATTTTTTCTTTGAATGCCTTTTTTTATTTTTGTCGTCAACACTGTAATATATAAAAATGTTGAATCGCCTAATTTCATTACACAGTTGCTTATTTCGTACTACGCACAATTTTAGGGGCTGATTTAAAGATAAATATATAGACATTAAGGTATTGATGTTTAAAGCATATAATTTAATACATAATTACGATTTATGCGTTAACGGTATAAACCAGATGTAAGCCTAAAGTTGAATTACATTCAACTATGCGGTAACGTTTAGTAACTCTGGTAGCATTTGAAAAAAATGGCATACCAATTGATATACTTTAATGTATCAGCGTGATTCGATCAATGAAGACATATTATTTTATACAATATGACAAGACACGGTGAATTCTAAACCCACCTTTATTGTGTGTATATATATATATATAGAAACTATAAATGAGTGCTAACGGACTGTATATGTAATTAATGTTAAATATATAACATTATACGCACAGAGCAAAGTAAATATTATTCATTTTAATTTAATATTTGGTGCCCTCATGACAAAAAATTATTACTGTATAAAATCGGACATTATAACGAATTAATGAACTAAATGCGTATCACATTTTGACGGAGCTAGAACGTCCAAAATATCTATGATGTATGTACATAAAATTTTTGTAATTATCACAAATTGCATTTCACATTCCCGAACAAATAGCTAGTAGTAACAATAATTTCAAAACCGGGAATCAGGATTTCGATAACATTCGATTACGACAATGTAAACAATTATTTAATTGTTCGAATTATTGAAACAGACTATATATTTACCAAACATAATGCACACAAAGTTATATTGAGGGGGACTCGGGAGGGCGCTGAGTGATGTTATTTTTATTTAGATAGCTCTGTACATATAAATATGATAGAAAAAAAAGAAAAAGAAATCAACGACTAAACATCATCGCCAAACTTAATATCGAAACAAATACTATATTCAGAATACGTCATGAGCAGCACTCAAATATCGTTAAACAAAAAAATCCAGGGAAAATTCCCTTTAAGAAAAATGTAATGTGTATAATAATAAATTTAAATTAATAAACACGAAAATCTGTGTGTCCTTTTGTGAAAGAGTATAATTATGAGCATTAGTGCAGTGTGTGAATAACTATAAATTATAACGATTTACTTAATATATTATACTGTTTAAACAGGAATATACACTTGTCAATAAAATCTACCTATGATCCAGCGAATGTCTCTTCAAACAGTAAGTATGATTGTCAAGTAAAGCGATTAATTCACCTTTGTTTCGAAAATATAATTCCTATGCTTCGTGACTTTTTGTTAAATTACGCAATAAAAATTTTATTAATTATTGCTAAAAATATCCAAAGTAATTTACTAAAAATATTCAAACTTATCATCAATGTAATGATAAGTTATAAATTATTATAAACCTGAATCACGAAACTAATACACTTTTCATTGCGTATACGTATTTCAACAGCTATATCCCAGATAGCAATTGGAACATATAAATATTGTGAAAATATGTTTTTATACTCTTTTAACTATATTTCTAAAAAAAAAAACTTTATGGTGTCGTATTGAAAATATCATATAAACAAGTATTGTAAATTTAATATTTTAGACAAGTGTTAAAAATATATTCAATAGAATATTTAGAACAACATGATTTCAATATATTGTGACATTACATTTTGAACAATATTGCAAAAACATGTATATTTCAATATTTTATATATGTGTTTTATTCATTTTCAAAATAATAAAAAACATGTTTTGAGTATATTGTGAAATTTTTTTTTAAACAACATTGTCAAAACACATGTGTATTTTAATATTTTATATTTATAAAAGGAATTCATATTCAAAACAATGTTAAAAAAAAGGAAATTTAAAAATATTGTGAAATTATTTCTTTAACAACATTGTGACAATATGTGTATTTAAATATGCCAATTGTTTTATTCATATTCTAAACAGTATTTAATATTACATTTGAATTTTTGGATTTTTTAATTCGAGGATAAATGATAGAAGACGAAAGTGGTTATACTAAGTTAATAAAACAAATAGAGTAGATATTTACCACATGCGAAACATATACAAATTAATACTAGCCGAATTATATGGCTTCGCCCGTGCACAGTTTTACCTAAAAATCCTGATAGTGGGCATCTATACCGTTAAAAAAATATTCTATAAAAATTTCAGATTTCCACAACCAGTAGTTCGGGTCAAACGTTGAATAAAAATTGAAACCACCTTCCTTACTTTTCCTCCTTTAAAATTCGAATTTAAAAATGTCTTTCTTGGGGGGCATCTATATCATTAAAGGAATATTCTCTAGAAATTTTCGTTTTCTATGATATGCGTGGGCGCTGATTATTTTTATACGTATAGATTTAAGATTAAATGGACAAACATCTCAGTGGTTAAGTACCTATAAATTTGTATGAATTTTAAGGATAATTAAGTAGCGAAGACGCTATACCGTTAATGTATAATATTCCGGGACTATTCCGATGACGAAATGGACATTTCTTACAAATTTTCATCGCTTGCTCCTATGGGGAGGAATCGTTATCATACAATAATCAAGGGAGGTACCGAAAACCGTTCTGTTTATTTTTAACTTTCCTTCCTTTTTTTTTTATCATTCAATGTTGTGATTAAATATTTTTAAAATGTTTCTATGAAAGATCGCTAGAATATAATATTGACTATATTGTCTCAATGTGTTTTTCTGCCATGGATATATTGTCAAAATGTTTTGAAAATATAACTAAGTTAGAAAACAAATATTACACACATATTGTAGTCATTTTTATATTTGTATACAATATTATAACAATATGTCTGAAATATGTAATTGCTATCTAGAATGTTATCATCTTCAGCGCAAATATATGATAAGTTACCAAAATTCGCACCATACGATGAGTATTCTCTTTAAGTTAAATTATAGAGAGACAACAGAAGTAGATTATCTAAAATTCTTGGAAGAGATGTTAAACCAGAGAACTTCAATGACTTTCTGTATGTAATTTCGATACTGTTTAATTGCATTAATTCATATATATATATGGTTATATAGGAAACTACTTTATGCAAAGCATTCTTGGATATGGACATTTTAACAACATAAGCGTGTCCAGACTTTCTTAGCGGATCATGTACTTACCACCCCCCCCCAAAAAAAAAAAAATTAATTAATTAAAAAAAGTCAACATTTATTTTTATCATTTTCCTCTTATAATTAAGTTTCAAATTAGGAAATAAATTTAATTATTAATCGTTTTATAAGTTATAACTGTTAATTTATCAATACTAAAAAAAGGTGCAATTCGCTCATCGGGTGGCAGTAGGGGTGGAAGCACTTTGCTAATCGAATAGGATACCCTTGGTGGATATATTACATTTAAAAGCAATAATAAATCATTGCATTTAAAAAAAACTATTCTGAGCGCAGCCTCGGTGTACTACACATAACTATTAATATTACATATGTTATTCAGTAAATTTAACATTATATCAAAAATAGTAATCGTAGAAAAAAATAAATATAATTTTAAAACTACTAACCTCCCTTGCTACTTAACCTAAAATCTAAAACGTCAATAAATAGCCCAACATTTCAAAAACAATAAAAATAATTCAATCAACATAAATATATTACTAAATTAAATATTTGATGTAAATTTCAAGATTTTTTCATTGTTTTTGAAATTACGAAGAAAGGAAAAATCTCAATTTAACGAAATTTTATTTTTGCGTTTTTTCATCATTTTTTGGTAGTTTTTCTTTACGCATCAAAAAACTATTCAGAAAATCGTCTCTATAAAGTAGGTACTAACTGGATGAAATTTTCTACCGAAAAAGGGTAAGCTTGTAAAGATTGGAGCACTCCTTCTGTTAGAAAATTTGTTAACAGAGAAAAATATATACTAAATGCTCAGTATCTAAAATGTTGTTCAAATATAAATCTTCTTTGATTGGCTGAAGTTTCAAAATATTACCGATTGAAAATACTATATTTATTGTTTCTTGATTGACACATTCTAAATGACCATTTAACAAATAATAATTTAAAACTGCATAAATACGGTAAATTCTTACTTCGTTTTCTTTAGTTTCTATAAATTATTGATTTTATGAAACTTGATCAAACTATAATGATATTTTAACTTTTTTTAACTTCAGAAAGTTCACACCATTTTCCATACAATGCTTGACGTATTACTATAAACTTCTTAGAATAATTTGTCATCTAATCTTAACTGAGATATATTTGATTTCAATAATTATATCATGCTTTTAGATGTTAAAAGATATAGATAATTAGCTTCAATACATCAGTTGACTTTAATAACGAGTAGTAAAACAAAAATATAAAACATGTTATAAGCAAAAATAAATTCAAATGTTTTTGAGAAGCAAACCTTTAGATTTAGTGTCGTGACATTTTAGTAGAGTCACATATTTTTTGAATAACAATTATTATGGCACAATAATTATTTTATACTGCAACACAGATTCAAATCAATAAGCTCACCTTGTTGTTGAATCAGATTACAATGATATTAACTTAAAATGTATTTCTTTAGCCACTTTTTCTAAAGTCGCATGGCGAATACCTTCCATAAACGAATATATATTATAATGGATCGTCGAGCAATCATCATATTTTGAACCGTGGTCACAAATCAGAACTTTACAATCATCAACAATTTTTTGATAACAGATAAAGAAAAATAATTATTTTATATAATAGTATGATGTATATTAGCCACAGGCATAAAATAAAACAATAGATCCATGACAAAATAAACTAACCTAGTATAAAATAAATGTTATCATATGAATATATATTTTGTAATATAACACAAAACATAGCGATTCAACCAAAATTTAAATTTGCAGCTGATTTTTCAGGTCATGTCTTTGCATGATAGGCACGATGCGTAGATACGCCTATGTTTATCAACCAAAGGAAGCAGGTGAACGAAAATTTCAGATGGATGCGCGTTGAAGGAATGGTTATTAGCGATCATAATGATCTAAATGATACATCTGCAGTATCAGAAGATGATTCTCAAAATGAACTTAAAAATTAATTTAACTCGTAAAACGTGTAAAATTGCATATATCGAAAATTGGTTCCACAGAACACTAGATAATATGATTTTATCTAATTTATTTTTATTCCACCTTTTTACGATATTCTCAAGTTGATACAAATTAAAAATGTGTAAGCATGATTTTAACAAATATCATGATTACTCATATAATGAGTAATCAATAAAAATATGACAATAAAAATTTTATTGACACATGACTATTTTTAAATTGTTGGATCTACGTTTTTCATTTTTCTTACAATATCATAAATATTGCTCAATCCCTTGAAACCATGTCCATATTTTCTTAAATGTCTGCAGTCAGTACCAATTTAGGTTGCGTATTAATTAAATAAACGATGGATGCTGATTGATGGGTTGATGACATTTCTCGTCTAGTCATAGCAACTAGTAGTAGTCTCACGCGTCGATTCAACTTATAAAAACGATGATTGATTAAAGTCTAAAAATGACTGTTTCTGAAATCACTTCAGAAAATGTCAACTTTATAAAATATTAGTTAGTTTATTATGAACGTAATGGTAAAATTTCTACTATCTTATTTCCATACTTCATACGAGTATAAAAAATAAAATATTTTTTTTTTTTTTATAATTTTAAAATGATTAATGATTTTGAAGTTGGTACAAAAAAAAAAAGCCATCAAAATGTATCCTAAGTCACTTCGTTCTACATATTTTTCAAAATATATGTATATATTGTGTACAGATACATTATTATCAATGTGATTTCCTCGTCACCGTATTGTATCCCATCCAATGATTGATGCGATGTTGCGTGCAATCGAATTCGCTGTCATTAAAAATTTCAATATCATGTAGACTGCCGGAAATAGCGGACCGCTCTGATTTACGTAAAAAACGCCAGCTATATTGGCTATATTACCAATATACGTATGACGTAAATAATTTCGCATATTTATTTTTTGTGTATGATTTAATTTTCGAACGCATAAAAACAGTGCTCGAACACCACACCATTCGAGTAAGAGAGTCATTTTTTTTTCAATTGTTGCCATTGATGTATTTATTTATTTTTTTTCATGAACGTATTTTAATGATAACAAATCGTCCGATATATGTATTGAATTTCGTATTCATTTTTTATTTTTAAAATATTGTACTCGTAATCGCAAAACACATGTCGAAATGCATAAATCTATCTGTTATTATGATTATTATTATTATTTTTATTTATTTATTTATTTTTATTTTTTATTTTTTTTTTTTTGTTATCCTTAACGTTAACCACTCTTGGTCCACCCACGGATCCCCCGCGGACGTCTAAACATGACGGTGGCGTCGTGCAAAGTATAATAATAACAAGGAGCCCCGGAAAAAAAACTCGGACAAAATCCCCAAGGAAATTAATACAATGCAAAAAACATTCCCAGATGAAAATAGAAAACGTAATAAATGGAAAAAGTACAAAAAGATTTTCGGTTCACCATACGCCACCGCACAAACTGCACGCTTTCCCTTTCACATTCACCTGTAGAAGATCCGATGCGGTGTAGTTTACCCGAGAGATCCCAATAACCGTCTAACATGGTAAAGGATATTCGGAGAAACGAATGAGGGGCATAAAAAGATTTTCATGCTTTCACGAACTCAGATAAGTAGCGTTTTTTTTATTTTTTAGTATCCTTTTTTTAATCGGTTGGAATAATAACGATATAATATTATCACTCGTCATGTTTGTATTAGTAATTTCTATATATTATGTATGTCTCTCGTTTTTCTTATTTTGTGTGAAAACGATAAAATATTTACAATTGAACGTGTATTCTAAAAAAAGCAACTTTTCAATACTATAGACCACAATCATTTTTTTTTTAATATTCAAAATGTTATTGGATTTTTTATTTTCAATATTATGATTGCAACATAATTGTCAACGATTTTATCAATTATTGTATTCATATAATGGATATTAATAAAATTAAGATCTTATCAAATACCTGCCGCATATTATACAAGAGTAAGAAGTAGAGAAATATTAAGACTCTATAATCCATTATAACAATTTTCTACTACGATCATCGCTAAAGCAGTAAACACATTTAGCGTTATTATTTTTTAGTTTAATTATAATAAAGTCCTGTTATGCTAAATATCACTTCTATATTTAGCGGTAGGTTTAGTATCTGGTAATATATTCATCGAAAATAATTCAAAATTTTGATTTTATTGCCCTTTAAAAAAATTAATTTATGATCTAAATACTCTAAAAAAATGTCCTACAAAGTATCCTAAAAAATGTTTATAAAAAAAATTCACCGAAACAATATTATCGTACAATAAAAAAATTAATTGATAAAAGTTGTTTATACTCGACTAAAGGCGAGTGTGATATTAAGATAAACTCGAGAACAGTTTTATTTAAAAACCAGATTACATTGGTATAAAATTAAAAATATATCTGTTTATATTTCAATCTTAGAATGATTTTTTTTTTTTTTTTTTTTTTTATAGTATTACTAGAAATAGATTTAAAAAGCCGGTCAGTAGGGGGTAGAAGCACTTCGCTCGTCGAGTGTCAGTATGGGTGGATGCACTTCGCTACTGGGCAGGATACTCTTGGTGGATGTATTGCATTTGAAAGCAATGATAAATCATTGCATTCAATAAAACGATTCTGAGCGTAGCTTCGGTGTAGTATAC